>WOVY01008832.1:0-11234 GCA_013436015.1 Rhipicephalus annulatus | reverse complement strand
TATATATATAATCTCCGTGACCGGTCACAACGGGGTTTATTTCGAAGTTTTCGGCCTACAGTCTGGCCTTCATCAGGATTGAGGGTATGTTTGTTGGTGCTCAGCTTCATACAATCCTGACTCATAGGGTGAGAGAGAGAAAGAGAAAAAAACGAAGAAAAGAAGATAAAGAAAAGAAAGAAACAACAGAAGAAAAAGAAAAAAAAGGAGGATATAACGTGTACTCCCGCGGGCGCTTCTTTCACTCTTCCTCCCCCTTTCCCTTCCATCTCTCTCCCATTTCTCTCTTTCACCTTTAGGATGTTTGCGGTCTGTGTATCCTTCCTTTTACTAACGCATTGTTCCCGACCAAATGGCGCCTCCTGGCTCTGGCAGTTCCGTGTGGGGGAAAAGAGCTTTTTTAAGAAGTTTAAGCCCTTAAGGCGGCGGTCTCACTCCGGCGGCACGAACACATCGTTTTTGTCACTTTTCCAACTGACGTGGCGGCTGTTCTTCTTTTCTTATATAGTTGGTTTATGTGTCATTGAAAAGCTTAATTTTTGTACATTTTAAACATATCTATTAAAAATAAGTAAACATTTAGAATTTGCGTAGGGAGAGCAAAGAATAAGCGCTAGTTACATGGTTGGTCTGACTGTGTGTCAGCAGTGACCATTTTCTGAAAAATCTGCTGCAGTTACAGAACTGTTCTTTGCGCAGAACATTTAAGACATATATATCTATTTCCTCAACGTAGCAAAATATTCTATCACTTTTACTGTATTGCTGATTAGCTTTTGAAAAGAGCCAAATTTAGTAAATGTCGATGCGGACTATTCGGCACCTATTCGCTAGAGAAAATTCATTTTCTGGGTGTATATAGAGGATGGCATTTTCTGTTTGAGTGCTCAATTTTATTTATGTACGCCCCCTCAATTTTTAATTCTATTGATCTAAATTGGGCAATATTCTCATTAGATAGACCTACCGTGGCCCATTTTTGCGGAGAACTACTGAAGTTCGTTAGCTGAATTTGCACGTGGATAAACTAGAACCCCTGATCTATTTCCTCAACGTAGCGTTTTTCAATAAAGCAAGCAGAAATGCGAAACAAAGCTCGCAAATTGTCTTAATTTATCGTGCCGTAAACATCAACAAAATCGTTGTTATCTTGAAATAGCGCTGAAATCTAAGCATGCATAGCCCAAAATATAACAGTTATGGTCTTGTGGTATACTTATGCACACGAATCGCACACAAGAACTGCAGGAATATTGAGAAATCTACATTATTCCTATCACTACAACGAAAATCTTCTCCTAGCGCCACCTAAACAGAAATAAGGAAAGTGCTGAATTTGCAGGTTCCCTGTCTCCCCCGAATGCGGCGTGCGAAAACATTTTGCCGTAGGAGGAAACGTCTTTTCTAACTTCAAACCATGCACTGTCATCTGTAAGCCTTCCTCCCCTCAGAGTCTCATAAGGCAGCGCGGTACCGTGGGAGAGCGTGAAAACAGGTGGGCAGTATCCTCCGAGAGGATGGGGTGAGCGTCTTCACGGGATAAGAAAGGCCGAATTCTTGAAAAGTCCCTCTTTTATGTGTGCACGTCTTTGTCACCCTCCTCACCCCCCCACGGACTATAGCGAAAAGCGAGGGCTGTGCGACGACAGTCAGAAGAAAGCAGAAAAACGAACGGCAAACGAGCGATACGAGCGAACTGAGCAGACGTGCGTGGGTAAGGTATTTGTGAATATATTTTTTTACCGTGAAATATACGGAGCTTCAGACGTGCTGCGCTTGTTGGTATGAACCCATCACAACAAACAGCACAAACACGAAACGAGGCACACCTACAGGAATGAGGTGAAGTCTGTTTTGTACTTTCTGCGCGTTTATTTCATTTATTTACTCTGGGGAAAACTATGGTGGCGGCAGGAGTTGAGGACGCGTGTTCGCTTTCCGCCTTATATACGACAAGCGCACATTTCCATAGCACCGAAATGCGCGAACACCAATGTTCTGGAGTACCCCATGACGGCGTTCCTCTCAATCACTGCAAACTCGCTCTAAGGGGACGCCGGCGCTTGCAAACTCATCTCTCGGAGTCGGCTGTGAATATCCGTCATTGGTTTCAATAAACCACAAAACCGAGCAATATTTATTCCGTTGCTCACTGCGTAAACTGGCTAAATCATGCTACTGCCTGAAAATCTTGCAGATTTTTCAGCCAGTAACAACGAAGCGAAGTGGCATGAAATTTGCTGAATGCATGGCGTGGTGTAAGAAAGTACTTCGGTGCGGAGACAGCAATGAGGCACCAGGGCTCTTTTTTTCTGCTTTGAAGCACCCGCGACAAGTGAGGTCCTTCAGGGAGGCAGAAAGGCGGATAACTTTTGACTATGCTCCCACTGAGCAGGTCTGGTGGGAGAGCGGCAGTGGTGAAGCCCATCTATATTTCCTATGCACTGAGGGTTTATGCCACTCAATCTAAGGATTGCAACGTCGAGTAGGGAACTTGTTGGTTTTCTTCAGTGCCAGTGTACAACACCATGCGACAAGGCACCCTGCCGACGCTTTCGCCTGAAGGAGAGAGAGAGAGAGAAAGGCAAAGGAAAGGCTTATATGCTACCCTACACGGGGAGGGGGAAGGGGAGAAAAAGAATAGAGAAAAATGTCAAGGGCATGCGGCACCTGCTGACAATTCGTCATTGGGAAGTCTGCCGTGCGGAGAACTGTCAATGCGTCAAGATAGCAGCTCCTTGACTTGTTAGCGTAAGGCTGACGAGTCTATAGAAATAGCCGATCTTGGACTTACGACTAGTAGCTCGAAAAGAACAGAAACGTTTCTGAAAAGAATCCAGTGCGACAAGACCTTTTCTTCTACTCCTTTGCAACTATTGTATTTGTGTACTCATGTTTTTGCCTTGCATGCGCTTTACGAACTCGAAATGGGTACGACATAGAAGTAATACAAGCAGCGGCTGTGTAGAAAGAGTCATGGGAGACGCACTGTACCATAAGTCTTCCCCTCCCATTGTTGCACTTTTGGGAGGTTTGTGTGAATCGCCCCAGTTTTTATCATGAGATGTTTATAGAGCTTGAGGTAACGGCCTCGAATCTACGAGCTTGCAGTCAATAACTGATTTGGGCGAAACGATCACTCTTCATGTTATTGCCATGACCTTTAGAGGCAAAAAAAAAAATGATGTTGAAATAGCGTACGCGAATAGAGAAGTCGTTACTTGGACAAGGGAATAACGCACCTGTACCATTCAGGCCACGCATGTGCGAGTCTCGCTCATATGACACACAAGAGGTAATTGCTTCATTTTCGTCATAAAAATAGTTTGTCGACTAGTCCGATGCTTTGCGTACGGCAACGTGATAAATAAACGCTGCATCAACCAAAACATGAGTTCATACTAGCCTGCTGAAGTTTCAATTCTAATGAAATAAATTACGCTACGTATAGTGGGGAAAACTAATGATTATGCAGTCGGCATGTGTTGGGCACCGTGAGTCACAGCGGCCGCACTTCTTAGCACGCGATTTGCCTAACTACCCGTTTTTTTGTTGTTGTTTTTTTTAAATTCGGAAGCTTAGGTCATACTGGGAAGGAAGTATACATAGTCAAATATAATTTGCCTTCTCCTGTCCCACCGAACCGCATCATGCTCCAGCAACCCCAATTATTTGTAGAACGAACTGTTCCGTTGAACCTCGCATGAATACTCATAGTCCAAGTTTTGATCTCCGTTGTATAATTGTTGTGACCTCCGCGATAGAGTTTTTCACTCAACCCCGCATTCCGGCACTGTATGGAACATAGAGCAGCTGGCCAAGCAGGCTACGCAGCCTACATGAGGGATCTCTTGAAAAGCAGTGACCGCAGGGGTCAGGGGCTAGTGAGCATGGAGAGAGACGGAGGTGTCGTTGAAGGGGAGAAAAAAAAGCCCCTGCTCAGTGCCTCATTTCTTCGAACCGTGTCAGCGCAATTTGCACCCCCTCGTCATGCAGTGTGGTGCGCCGGCACACGTGTGGCAGTTCACCTCCGAAATGTTGGCCTTCCAGTCCTGACTTGGTGGCGCCGTCTGGTGTTTTTTTCCAGAACTACTCGCAATATGGCGACAGTAGAACCGCCACCTTACCTACTCAGCGCCCCGTGTACATCTCGTGATAGAAATAGGGGCACCACGTATTGCCGCAGAGGCTGGCAAGCGAGTTCAATGGCAATTCTTGCCCGCCTCGGCATTACGCATGCAGTAGGGGCCTCCCGACTGTGCACAGGGTTTGCTGTTGGTCATGTAAAGTTTGGCACAATTGATTGTATAGTGAAGTAAAAACAGAAAAAGATGACAGCTGTATTTAGGAAGAGTTGTAACACTTGGAAATATTTTGAGTTGTCCAGTGCCCTTCGCAGCTGCAGTGCCGTACACTCAGTTATTTTTTCATTATTGCCGTTATTGTTTTCTAATGCTTTATTTGCTGCAAGTGTACCCGCATTCTCATTTATTCCTCTACGGAGGGTGCTAAATCGGTGGATAAAGTACGACTCTCGTTGTTAAAGTTCTCGGTTTGATTTAAATCCCGTCTTCTAAGAACGTTACTCATAGTTTGTCGAATGCATGGTCGGGAAGATTGAGATGCTTGATAGGGGTATATTTTGGGCTGATATCACAGAGGCTCTGTGATTATTGAAGCGAATCTTGAATTGGGTTTTTGTTGGTACGATGTACTGCATACTGCCATACGTTGCATTCGAGAAGGTGTACCACATTAGAGGAATCGCATGTTAGGTCTCCTCGTATGTTAATCGAAAACTTGGATTGTGTGCTGGTTGCTTTGTGTGTTTCTCGCATCGCTTTACCTACAAAACATCGTGACTTTAAACAATATCGGCATGAATTATTAGGGGTTGAGGTATTGATTTGAGAGAGAGAGAGAGAAGGAATGTAGGAAAGGTAGGGAGGTCAAGTAGACTACGCGTCTAGTTTGCTACCCTACACATGGGGAGGGGGGAGTAAAAGAGAGAGAGAAGGATAGACACATGTCACATCACACACACAATGCCGAGTTTCACAGGCGGTCCCTCAATGAAGTTGCTGACAAATATCTCAGGAGGGCTCGTGTGGCTTTCTGTGCTGATGTTCTGCGCGACCAGCCTCCTAAGATCTCTGCTTCATCAAATGGCCGGTCATAGAGTTTATTCAAGGCACACTGGAGAGTCCGGCGATCTTCATCAAATAGGGCACAGTGGCACAAGAGATGTTCAATAGTCTCTATACAGTTGCAGCTTTCACACATGGATGAATTCGCCATGCCAATGCGATGGCTGAATGACTTAGTAAACGCTACTTCAGTCCACAGCCGGCCACAGCATTGTAGCGTCACGGTCGAGAAATCTTGGATGGCAGTTGTTCTGACGTAATGACTTAAGATTCGTAGGGTGATGATTGGAGTTAAGTGGAGAATTCCAGTGCGCTAGCGTGGCATTATGCGCAATGTGACGAAGTTCTCTAGCTGCGTCTACTCTTGACAATAGTATTAACAGTGTGGGCGCTCCATCGTGGCACATCAGGCAGCGTTGTCGGCGAGGTGGTTACCACTGATGCCACAGTGGCCCGGCAACCATTGTAAAACAATGTCATGCCCTTGATCAGCAGCGCGATGACAAATTTCATTAATACGATACACCAACTGGTGATTTGAGAGCCGACAAGTGTGTCTTTGAGGTTGCGTTGTCCGTCGGTAAACGACGCCAGGAGCCGATGGGAAAGCGCGTTTCCGACGTTCACTTTGTTCCAGCATGTTGCAATGTCATTTAAGGATTTGTTTACATTGGAGAAATTGTGCTGTAAGTTAAGCAGAGGTTTGTTCGTTGTGGGTCTTCTTGCGGTAGTCGTTCATAACTAAGTGATCACGCTTCCGTTTTCTCGCTTTTTGAACGGCGTCATCAATTACGTGTGAGGTGTATTTTTGTTATCGAGCATAAGTTTTAGCCTCTGTGAGCTCGTGTCAAAATCAGCGTCTCTTGAGCAGACTCACTTAAACAAGTGAGCCTGGCTGTAGGGAATACTGTTTTTACAGTGGCGCGGGAGATTGCTTTAATTAATGGAGGTATTGTGTCGATCCATTGGTTTGCAATATATGGTTTTAGAAATCTTGTCTTCTTCTATCGTTATGGTAACGTTACGAAATTGTACCGGTTGTTTGCGAGTAGTAGTAGTGTTTGCGAGTTTGCCAAGTGGATATATATAATATATATATATATATATATATATATATATATATATATATATATATATCTATATATATATATAACATATATATCTATCTAATATTCTATATATATCTATCTATCTCTCTACTATTATATCATATTCATCTTATCTTATATATATATCTATATCTATCTATATATATATATATCAGAGTAACAAAGGAGACATAGGGGGCAACCCGCAGCCACCGAATGATGCACAGTTGATGGGAGAAGGGTGCACTCTGATTCTTATTTACAATCAAACTCGTCGTGCAATCTCGCTATGGCAGGGCCACTCCCTCGCATATGACAGAACCGACGTTAACGTGATATAACACAGCGAACAAAATTTGATGGTTCACACAATCAAAGGCTTTTTCTATATAAATCTGTAATATGGCAACTTTTTCATCGGAATAGTCACAGAAGTCAGAACGCTGCGTACTTTATGAATATTTAAGACGATAGTACACACTTTGATGCCGCACGTTTGGTGAGGACCCACAATGTCCTGTATTACTGCCTGTAATCTTCAAGCTAATACTTTCATGTAAAATTTACAGTCTACGTTGGTTAGGGCTATGAGACGATATGCTGAGACAGATTTCAGTATATGTGTACATGCTCTGTTTTCGGTATGAGAGCCGTATGGGATATCCTGTATTATGGTGCAAAGTATTTAACTTATAAGCTTAAATAGATATTCCTGTCAAAACAGGGCTAATTTGTTCTTAAACTCCTTATAAAAGGCGGCTGTGAAACGATCCAGACCGGGTGACTTCCCTGGGCTTAACTTGTCAAGGACTCTTTTACTTCGGCCACAGGTATTACAGGCTCCAAGCTCTTTTTTCTTTTCGTCATCCAAGCGAGGTTAAAGTGGCAGACATTGATTCTAAAACCTTTCAAAGTTTCGTCGTGCAATTCGAACTCGCGATAATGGTCCGTGAAAGCCCATGTTATGCCCACAGCATCATTTAGTACGGTGCCAAGCCGCTTTTTCTAGAGTATAATGTTCCTTTCAGCACGGGCTTTTTACAAGCCTATAGAGCACATTTCGACGGCATTTCGCCTCCTGAAGGGTCCTTCGCACTTTTCCTCCTTAGCGAACCCTTAAAACGGTGTTCATCCAGCTGCTCCAGCTTTCGCTTTATACTTTTTAATATGTTCATTCCAGTTTCCCGGGCGTTAGCCTTCCTGCTTGACTAAGTTATCAAGAAGCACTGCCGAACCTGTCTCTTTCTTTCAAGGGCAAAGTTTCTCTTAGTCTAACTTTTTCCTGCGTGTGGCGTAACCGACAGAAGGAGAGACGAGACAAAAAGGAAGGCAGCATCTCTCGAACAGTGTAATAAATGGCGCTTTCTTATAGAGTACATGCAAACTGCAATTGAGTGAGGATATTCTGCATGGTGCTGTACCGCTACTCTCTGATTGGCTACTGCGCACTTAGTGACTGGGTGCGCGAGAAAGGACTGCCTCTCTTTGTTTCCTGGATAGTCGCCGTACGTGGTGGATCGTTGGTGTATTATGGACGAAGTAGAGTGGCGGGCGCGTTGAAGATGCCTGCGCTCGGCTTCCTTCGCTTGTGCCTCGTCGGTGTTATCCGCGCGCCGTATACATTCTCGACCGATTTCGGACGCATGGACGCATGCATGGACAGACGGACGTATAGACGAACGCAAAGACAGACAGGCAGACGAACGGACCAACAGACGGATGGACGCATGGGTGGTCACACGCACGGACTGAAGCATGGACGGGCGGACAGAAGCACGGATGAACGTACGGATGCTTCGCAAACTCGTCATAATTCACGCCGTGGGTATGCTGAGATTTTTTCGCATCGTAGCGAATTGTCGTAGCCCTGTTTATTGCTTTCAATTTTGATGTTTCTTTCCAAAGTTCCTACTGTTGCAAAGTGTGAATCTTCTTGATGGGTCCTTCTTTTTGCTAATTTATTCTTTCACTGACTAAATAAAAATATTGTCATGCAGGAAGAGGAATATTTATTTTCCACAGTTCCCGTGGGTATGACTTGTTTCGCTTAGAAATTCCGATAAAGCAGACTAAGCAGTGATCAGAGAAAGACACTGGGATTTCATTATAACTGGAGATTCCGGCAGGATGTTCACGGAAACGTTAACGCTGTCAAGGATTGCAAGGCAGGGCCTTCAAATCGCGTGTACTTGACCGCACTTGTACCTTTGATAAATTCTGCTAGTTATTCAACGCCTACTTTTGCGACAATACTAGCCAAGAGGTTAGTACTCTGATCTTGATACTTTGAGTGCTTGTTTTGTCGCGCGCACTCAGGACGCAATGAAAGTTGCCCGACATTATTATTTTCTTTCCTGAACATTGTTCAAGGCCGTGAAAAACAGGACGCTTTCTTCGACCTTGTTGGGTGCGTACACGCACACGACACGCCGCTCGGCATTCAGAGTGATGTCAACAACAGCTCATCGATCTGCTTCACACGAAAAAGGGACATTCACCTGAAGCTCAGGCCAATTCTTAAAAAAAGTAAGCAGCCAGCCGATGTGCCCACCGCATGGCTTACTACAACGAAAGAAATCACAGGATATCCATGCAGTGATTGATGATGAGCGGATCGAAAGCATCCATATCTCAATCCATCCGTCTGTCTGTCCGTTTGCATGTTCCTCCGTCCATGCACCTGGCCATGCATCCGTGCGTTCGTCTGTACATCCGTCCGTTCATTCGTACATCCGTGCATCCATCTGTCGGTCTATCTTACTGCCTGTTACGCCTGCCTGTTACGCCTGCCTGTTACGCCTAACAAAGTTTTTAGCTTTGACGCAAAACGCTGCACCATGCTGTTGGTCTCTGAAGCCGCAGACTTTCGTTTTTTGTACCGCCAGCACGTCTATGTCACGCCACGTTATGAGACGGTAAAGCTGCTCTTGTTTCCTTTTACCTGTCATTCCTCTGACGTTAAGGCTGGCGACATTCAAAAAAAAATTTGCAGATCCCACGTACAGTGGGAATCTATTGATATGCGAAGCATTGAATGAGGAAGGTGATATGTCATTTTTAAATCAGGCAACTTACCTTACGTGGCGAAGGGTGAATTTAGGACGTACTTGACGTTCCGTGGTCACGATTATCATGTTTGGATGTGTTCGTTTACCTCGTCATCTATTCATGTCACGTGATGCCAAATTTACTATACGTGGAGCTAGAGAAACGGCCGCGAGCTACACTGTAAGCGTGGTAGGGTTGTCATTTTCTTACATGACACGCGTGTCAGGAATATCATGTTTGCACGAGTAATATTTTGTCATCCATTGACGTCACTTAGCACCAAATTGTGGTATATGTGGAGCTAGCAAAATGGCCGCGAGCGCATCATGAAGGGTCAAACATACTCCAATGTAGCGTGTGGCGCGCACGCATGCCTGGCTAGTTGACGCTACGTTAGAAAAACGCGGAGCAATCTACAGTCTGACGCCAGGCATGACCAGTGTCCATCGGCGCGGCCCGACAGCAACCGGTGCGATATGTGACATGCTGCATTTGTGCCGATGCGTTACCAGACACACTGCGTCTCCTCTTCTCGTGACGGAGGGACGCAGTACGCGCTGAAACGAGCATGCGTCAAAACAACGCAGCGCGGCGCGCAACTGTGGAGTGTACGGCAGGACCGGTGCCTGGCATGGAAGGCCGGCGTGACACGACCCAAACGAACGCTGGCGAGCACGCGCATCGCGTCAGGTCAAAATGTATTGGGCGCCTCGATTGTGGTATGTAGTCATGTTCTCACATGACATGCATCTCATGATTATCATGTTTGTACTAGTCCCATACCTTCGTCATTCATTGGCGTCACTTTATACCAAATTTGGCGAATGCGAAACTTGCGAAAGCGGCCGCGAGCGCATCATGAGTGTGGCATGTAATCTTGTGATGCATGACACGCATCCCATGTGTATCATGTTTGCACCAGTATCATACTTTCGTCCTCCATTCATGTCCCGTAATACCAAATTCGGTATAAGTGAAGCTAGCGAAACGGCCGCCAGCGCATCATGAGCTTGGCATGTAGTCTTGTGGTTACATAACACACGTCTCATGATTATCATGTTTGCACCAGTCACATACCTTTGCCATTCATTCACATGCTGTAATTCCAAATTAACTATATGCGACGCTAGCAAAACGGCCGCGAGCGCATCATGAGCGCGGCATGTAGTCATGTTCTTGCATCACACGCATGTCATAATCTTCATGTTGGGGTCTGTCGTTTGTGTTCGCCATGCAATCATGCTATACCATATCAGTTCTGCAACATGCAATGTGAACGAAATAACCGCGAGAGCTGCAGGGCCATGAAATGAAAATCATGACATTCATGACACACACGTCATGATTTTAATGTTAGGACTAGTCAGATATGTTTTTCATACAGTCATGTTATGCCATACCAAGTTTGATATGATACCATTATCGAAACGGTCAGAAGAGCTAAATGTCCAGGCGGCTAGATAGATAGATAGATAGATAGATAGATAGATAGATAGATAGATAGATAGATAGATAGATAGATAGATAGATAGATAGATAGATAGATAGATAGATAGATACGCGCTAAGTCGCCGAAGTTCACTAAGAAATGGTTCGCATAAAAAAAGGCAGGCGCCATTTTGATGAAAGCAATAGACTGCGCTAACCTTTCTCGTCTAGTCCATGGCTAGAATGTACCACCACTGGTGGTACCGTACAGCGGAGCTGTTGAAGACGGCCTGATGGGCTCAATTTCGCTGCCGTGCTTGGCGGCAGGAACGTTAGAATATGGTCGAATACAGGGCCGCCGTTCTTTAAAGTCTTAGCTGGTGGTTCCTCGGGGCCAGGTGCAGTCGTTTTATCACATCCTTGCTGGCCTGGAGGTGGGGACGTTTGGGAGCCGCAGCGACATTGGTAGGTGGTAGAACGCCATTCTTCTCTGGCGGTGGCGTGTTCGAATCCTCGCGCTCGC
>WOVY01008831.1:0-19062 GCA_013436015.1 Rhipicephalus annulatus | reverse complement strand
AGATCTAGCTAGAGCTAGATCTAGCTAGAGCTAGATCTAGCTCTTCTGATCTAGCTCTCTCTTGTCCCGTCTCTCGTGATCTAGCTCAGACTAGATCTAGATCTAGTCTGAGCTAGATCACGAGAGACTGGGACACTTGGTATCGAGAAAAATTGTTTGAATGAAGTTCTTGTTTTCTCGCCTTTGTTTGTGCTGGCTGGTGTGCTGAGGCACAGCCTCCGTAGATTTACCTTGCCTGCTTGATTATCGGCGGTCACTTGGGAAGCGGCCGTTCTCAGAACTGCGGTGGTGGCGCCACTTAAGTAGGGTTGTTTTCAAATGAGTCTTTTACTATTTGGTGCCTATACGCAACAAAAAAATACCGTAAAAAGTATTAGAAGGGCGTGAACATAATTATAATGATAATAAATTAACCGTACGTAAGTGACGCCGCCATAATATGACGGGCGTTTCGCGCTCATTCAACAGGCAACCCCTTCAGAACAAGGCATAGCCTCTGAAATTAGCAAACGCCAAAGTTGCTGATCTCAAAGGCCAAGTACAAATCCCTTACCCTACTACGTAGGTGGCACCGCCATAGATGATGGAGCGTTTCGCGCTCATCCGGCAGGCAAGAAAAATATAGGAGGCTATGGTTGTGGGAAGGCTGCACATAAAGAGAGGCAAGTTGTTGAACTTCCGGTTCCCATGGCTGCTGAACACAGTTCTGGAAATTCCCGCAGATGTGCAAAACTTATTAAGCCCTTATCGCACGCTTTGAACTTGGCAGGCGAGACTTCATTCTTTTTGCTACGAAGCGCAAACGAGCTTTAACTTGCCAAAAGCATTCTCTACAATGTTCCTTCTTTTCGAGACGGGTTGCAGTTGAAACACCCGTTTTGATGTTTTGTCTTGAGGATTGCGTATGGCTTCATAAGGTTTGCTGGTCAGGTAAACGATCGATCACACAGTATCATAGGAGCAACGCGGGCACCTGCATTATGGCCTGGGGCGAACTTGAAAGTGTCCAGACTCCACCACCTTTTTTAGCCTCCGAGGTTGAATAAAGACCTGCGTCATGACACTTCCCAACTTTCCAACTAAGATATATCTGAATATATATCTGTGGTCCACTAGCGCTTGAAGCATCGTGCTGTACCTGCATGGGGAAAAACATAATTTCAATCTTCCTTCACAATTGCAACAACACTGTCTACCATTATGTCTCTTTTAGTGTATTGCAAAGTTTACTTTTGACCTCATAACACAAAGTGCACACAGCATAGATCAAAATATAAAACAACACCACATTCACACAAAAATTGGTTACTAATGGCATAGACAAAAATAATGGTTGAAAAATTCGTGAGGGTGTCAAAAATTATAAAACACGTTCTTCTAAAAAACATTATTATGGTGTTCTTCTGCAATGACGTCTGTTAGATCCCTTTTAGACACAATAATTTACTATCACGCCAAAAATTTAAAAAGCCCTACCATCCCTTGCAGTTGTAATAGTCGGTAGCGTGTTTTTTCGGTGGCGATACGAGAAAATGGCAACCATCGAGGGCTTCCCACAGCTTGGGGAAATCCGGTACAGCGAAGGATTGTCTAACGTGGTCGGCCATGTCTTCGAACCACGCCATGCAAATACACTGGCTTCCAGCTGCTCAATGACGGCTGTGGTAAACCGCCACAACCACATTCACCAGTGAGCGGCCTGCACCAAATAAGTGCGTGATCGTCCTGGGTTCAGCAGAAGCGCAAGGCGGTATATATATATATAGCCCAATGGCAATTCTTTTCTCAACCGAGATACCCATGCGCATTTCTGTGCTCAAGTGGCTGAGATTACATGCCAGCGACTCCACAAGGTATCTGAATGTACTTGGATTGGCGCGCATCCCTGCTTGACGTGGAATTCAGTCAAATGAGGCAACTTGTCTTTCAACCAGCTTTGTTCTGTTGGAAGCTCCACACTGAGGCACACACGGAGGGTGCACTGTCAGCCAAGGCGGCGGCTATGGTGAATGAGTTGACGAGTAGCAGTTTTTTTATTGATATGTTATGTAAAGCGATGTTGGCGCTCTAGTATGGCGCCGGCTACTACTCGGCCCTTGAGTGAAAGCTGTACACGTGTCGTAAAGAAAACATACGAACCCAGTGCATGGAAAATAGAACACTCAAGCACATATATCCAAAATCACATACGCACATATCAAACACAATAAAGGAAATGTTCAAAAGTCATAATGTCCCTCCTTATTATTTGAACCAACCAACCCAAACAGCAGAGCACACGTCTGGTCCTCATGAAGATGTATTCGCTCGTGTGTACAAAGCAGTCGACACGTGATTCATTCAGCACACACATATGATGGGTGTCATATGATACTGCACATATTAAGTACATGTGTTATACAAATGGAAGTACGTTATTGCTTAGTACTTTTCAGCAATTCCGCGTCTTGTAAGAACACTGTTACTACCTGCTTTAAAGCGTGAGTCTGTAAAACTCCAGTGGCCACGGGCCCAGAAGTTTATTCATGCTAACGGTCTGCGGTCTAATGCCAACAGTTTCCATTTGAGACGGTGGTCTCGGCATTCTGGTGTGGACAGTCTATGAGAAGGTGATAGGTCTTCATCTATAAATCCACATTTGCATTCGGGAGTTCCAGCTCTGGCCTATTCGGCGCAAAAATGTCTTGTGTATGTGGTGCTAGCCTCAACCGGTGAATAAGAGATTCCATACTTCTGTGTATGCTAACGTCATGTTGAATTCAATGAATAGATCGATGTATATTAATCACAGCTCTTTGTACCTTGGATAAGCCAGCAATTTTGCTCATTCTGGAATTTGTAGTCGCCCTCAATATATCTAGAAATTTTTTGACTCCTCGTGTCAATTGCACTCATCAGCATCATGTACGCATGACAGCGCCTCATTCGCAGGCAAATGAAGTGCGCCGCATCACTTTCGAATGCCCGTCACCATTACCGCGTGCCTACCTCACGAGGAGTTCACCATTTCTGTTTTTGATTCAACATGGCACTGTATTGACTTCGGCGCGTCCATAACTGATGACGGTACGCGGTTGTGACACTTATTTCATTCCGTCCGACGTTTATTCTAAATTGTGTTCACCTTCTCAATACGTAATTACCCAGCAAGTAATTTTAAAAATCAACAAATGTATGTTGCCCTATTAATCAAGCAATGGCCACTGCCATAAAATCCAAAGTGCACTTCGCTTTCTCGTCGTGAAGCGGCGCACCGCCAAAATGACACTTGGTGAGCGTAAGTAATGTTGCCTTAAAGTACACTCAAGTTGCCACGTGTGACGGGGGTATATATAAAACTGTAACTTTAGGTCACTCACTCAGGCACTCCTATTTATGTCATGAGGATATACGTTGACCTGCGACTTGTCATGCTACAAGCACATCGCTTATGCAGTAGAACCGCACATAACCTTGGTTATTTATGGCTAACACTTGAACGCACACTGCGGCACACTAAAATATTATTATAGAAATACCTGAAATGGTGAGTGTTGTAGTAGGCATGCTTATGTTACTTCATGTGTCTTTCGCGCGAGCGAATAACACCGGGTTCGAAATATAGGTAATAGCGAAAATATGAAAAATCGATATAAAGCATAGCAATAGCGAAAGGAAACGTTCTCAAGCCATTGCACGAGTCATCACGGCACGTCACGATTATCTCTCTAGGAACGCAGAGTTCCATGCTTCGCCGGGATTTACGCCTCAGCGATTCGTTCTGATGACTCTGCGCAGTAGAAGGGTGCTTCAACTTTTTCGTCTCGGCCCGCCTCTTTTGTTCCGCTCAGCGGGTCGGGAATGCAATTTGTCATCCACAGACCCATTGAACCTGAGAAGATCCCAGCACCAGTGCCGGTGCAATTACCCCTTTGTCTCTCGGATTCTCGTGCTTTGGCTCAGAATACAGCAATGTATTTGTCTTAGGAACACGCACAGCTGTGCTTCTGTTGTCCTAGTTCACAGCTGTTCGTTAACACGTCCTGATTCATATTAAATGACCGAAAAAGTGTATTGCAGCTACTCAAAATTAAAGACTACTGGCAGATGAAGTCTGATTTAGAATGCTACACGCAAGCCTTGAGAACTTGCTGATTTTTTATTTTTTTGCAGTAGTTGAAAAGAATTTGCAATAAAAGGGGCTAGTTGGGTTGAATTATTTGCGCGTGCAACACGAAGGCTCAAATGAAAGCTTCAAAAGACCAGCGCTGACTATCACCAGACGTTTATTGAATAAAAAACATCACACATACTTTTTACAGTACCTCATAATCACGGCGCAAGAGCAGAATGGAATAGTATGTTGTTTGGGATAAAAATAATGAAAACAAGAGAAACTTTGCGCTATCACATCCTGTTTAGCATGTCAATTTTGTCGTCATTCATTGCTATGGATTCGCTACTGACCTCATGCCTTAAAGTGTAGAGATATGTCTTTGTATGACGTGCGCAAAAGTTACATTATGCAAAGTTTCGCTGAACAAGCTCATTGTACATTATACTTGCATCATTCTAATTATGTTAGCACTTTTAAAAGGAAGTTCCAGCTCCTGTATATATGCTGCAATGTGTTATACTCGAGAAAAATATATTTATTTCTCGAAACAACACCTTGAAATAATAACCGATCACTGAGGCATTGAGAAGTGAAAATGCACATGTTCTGCGAAATCAGTGGAGGAAAACACCACAGCAACAGGAAAGGAGAAAAGAAGGATAATGGAGAGGAGTACACCCCTAAGAGAAGTCGCTAGCTTCGCAGCCGTTCGGACAGTCGCCCCTCAGGAAGGTACATAGTCAGCCACGAAACCCACGGTCATTGTTTAGGTCTTAAATTTCAACAGTAGAAACTTGGCAATAAAAGTTGTTTGAAGAACTTATTTTATTCGTATAAAAGCAATACATTTCTTAATGCAAGAGAAAAGCGATAATAATAAATTGGGTGCTGTTTCATAGTACATGATTCATTCTTCTGGGAATAGCCGAATCCGATGACAAATTGTTGTATAAATGCACTACTACGTGGTGGTTCAAAATATGAGTGGGATACGTAGACGGGAAAGCTACGATGCAGACCATGCCCTAAGAAACGCCCTAATACGCTCTAGAACCGAAGCCTTCTTCTTGAGTTTGTATTCGCACGCGCAGCAATGTTTGTTTTTTGCCTTACAATTTCCTCTTGTATTAGCAATGAGAGCACCTGACTTGGCCACAAGAATAACACACCTCGGTGGTCTTCATTTACCATTCGAGTTGTTCTCAAAAAACAAGGCCGCAGCATCTATATTTTTCTGTTGCCCAATCACGTGGACGTTATTAGATGAAGAGGAGGACAAGGCGAACACAACCAGGTGTGAGATAAGCGTAAGTTGCATCAAGTGACATCTACAGTAAAATATTGCAAATCGAGCTTGGATAAATTGAATTATCATTGATATGGAACTATCTTCTGACCTCCCAGTGCTTTAAACGTCTGTGCATGAGGATATTTATGAATATATAAATAATTAATAGGCCAAACGCTTCATACATCTCATGTTACCCATAGTGAAATGTCCCAAGAAGGAGGCCTTCCCTGAAAAACAGTTTGTCTTGCCTCATGGACGTGGACTTTCCCGAATGCATTTGAGTAAATGATGCCGAGTCTCCATCTTTCGTGCTCCGAAAGTACCGCTCTTTTCCATGACGTAACGTCATTTCACCCGCGGGTAAACCGTGCTTTCTCACATACATCCCGTGTTGTCTCTCAGCTACCGACTAATGTGTGTAACCCGCGCCTCCATAACTACCCTCAGGCAGATAATTTTTAACGTTAACCCAAACAGCCTCAAACAATTACTTCGAACGGTTAACCCCAATCCGCAGCGCCCACAATTATTGCTTAAGTTACAGTGTTAATACTTTTGCGATTATCAATTAAAAAGTAAATATTGCGCACATCTCAGGCACCATAACAACACGTCAATATATTGTTATGTGTCTTTATACTAGAGAAGGCATACATAAGTAATTCTAAAGACCATAGCGCTTATGACGCTGTGCGGGACAATGCAACGCTATGCTGAAAAAGGCAAGTGTTTCCAATGGTTGCTAAGGTGACACGGTGCTGCAACCTGCCCGTCGCTTTGCGTTCTACACCTTATCACCTCCGAGATAGGTGCGCACGCCCTCCTTCGTTTTCGAAGATAACTACGAGAGAGCGCTCGTGCCGAACGCGTCTCATTGCGCTCGTTCGCCTTAGCTGCACGAATCGAGACACTCTAACGCAGTTCCTTTAGAATACCATTCACCCATTTGCTCGCGCAGAACATAAAATATACGTTTTGTTCACTCGCTGCAGACACAAGACTACCGTATTTCGATGACATTTGCAACGAAACATGCAGCTGCGGGTCCATTTTTTAGCTCATCATGCGTTGCCCCGAGATCTCTTTGCATTACTGAGCAGTTCTGTTATACCAACGGAGCAGTGCCATGAACAATCTTTCAGAAGCACTTTGACTTGGGCGAGTTGGTACATAATTGGATAGGCTTCAGCGCACTTTAGACAAAGACAAATGGAGACACGCAGAACATAGAGGAGCGCTCGTATGTGTTCTGTTTATCTCCATTTGTCTTCGTCTACATTGCGCTGAAGCCTATCTAATTAAGTGCCATGAAGTTTGTAATGCTGCGAAGGCATCATTTTTTGCTGCCAAAACACCAACTTTAGAGGCAATGCAGTTTACAAATTCTCTTCATCTTATCGCAGCGCACAATGCACATCAGGCGAAACGTGGAGGTATTGTTGCAAAGTGTGATTACATGACGAAGATATATCAGTGCTGAAGCAAGGAACGAAATGAAGCGTTCTTGCATATTTGTCATTCGTCGAGCATGTGTGTGGTATGACTCAGACAGTACCTGGAATTCGTTATCGGAGAAAAAGTTGGCTGACCTCTAATTATTTTTCATTGTAGTGCAATGTCCGTCGAAAGAAAGAACTGTGAAGCGTCATTAGGCCGTTCTGCCACTGTCATTGATTCTATCATGGTTTGATGGCTGAACATGGCTGATTATGTCTGCGTTGTATATGCGCTGGTCCGACGGCCATCGCAAGTTTTTCCGTAAAAAAAAGAGTCTGCGTCTCCACGCGTTGGACTCCAAATGTCGTCGAAAGTCGATAGTATTCTGTCTGGAGAGAGTGAATAAAGCATTTATTTGATACTCTGCACAAGAAAATCGATGAATGGGATTCTGGAGGTGCTGCATGAAATATTAGCATCATCAAGAAGTAATCTTGGAAAACTAAATTGTCTTCCTAGCACACAGTGTGCGCGCGCCATCTCAGAGGCTATGATTTGCGGAATGCATATATCCGCATATAACAAATTGGGTAATATGTCATGACAAACGACGAAAGTCATTCGCTCACGTGGTCCACTGGTGCGAACAACATAATCATGACAAGCGTCTCATTTGGGAATATGACTATATACCAGGCTCACGGTGTGCTCACAGCCCTTTTGTTAGCTTCAGACATACCAAATTTCATATTACCGTGTGTGAATCGGTGTCCAAGATCAATCACAAGTCTAAACACGGTATTCATGATATGCGTGTCTATTAAAATATCATAACATACTACGCTCATAGCACGCTAGCATCTGTTTTGCAAGCTCCTCATATACCAAATTTGGTGTTACAGAAGGAGAATAGACGACGAACACAAATGCCAGACGTCAACATGATAATTACGGCATAGAAGTCATGTATGGCCTAATTTATGTCTTCCTCGTAACGTTGTTCTGATTTTATTGTGACTTGTCAACCTTCCTCATTCGTGCTTCGCATATATTATCGATATCCACTGTAAGTGTTGTCTGCCATTTTTTATACATTTTATTAGCAATACAGGATAACCATAAGTGATGAGTCTTCTACCAGTTCTTTTAACACCTTCTATATGAAGGAAGCTTGCACTAGTTTACAAATATTCATTTCTTAGCAGCATACAGCACTCAAATTATGGAGACAAAGTTCGAAGAACGCCACGGCACTGGCGCTGTTCCATTAAAATCTTTGCTTGTATCCTGTGGACCAGAAGATACGCACTTCTGAGACTACCCAACGCTGTGTTGCGTAAACTGTTGCGTTCGTCCCCAGGATTCCGGCCCACGAGCAGGAGGCGCGCTTTCCCGCATGGTGGGGGCGGTGCCCCGCGTCACTCTATGGGACCGGAGAGCAAAACGATAATAACTCCTCTCCCTTTCTGAATTTCTCATTGCTTTCCCGGATTCAAGTAGCAACTGTATGAATCTTTCTTTTGCCGGAGCTATAGTATCGTGGTTGTAATAGTGCGAGTTCCCCAGCTTATTAAAACATAATGCACAGCGCCTATGGGCGCTCTCGGAAATATCGGCTGTTTTACCGCATTTGAATTGCTACCATGGAGCCGTGCTTGAAGATATCCAATTAATTTCTGGGATTTAAGTACTGGCATATGTCTAGTTCATGAAGGTATAGAGCGTGTTTGAATCACGTGGTAAAAAAAAAGTTCCCTAGCCAGTTTTGTTTGGGGTGTGAGAGCTGTCAGGCCCTTGTAGCTCCATCTATCGTTGAGATGGTGTTCTCTACAGTGCCACGTAAAGTTCGAAATAGGGTACGCGCGAAAAAAAAAAGGATTCCTATGGAAGGCACTTTTATGATCCCGCTAAACAATATTTAGGGTTCATTGAGGTAAAGATTGATAGTATAGCACATCAACAGGGTAATGTTAAAAAGGACGAAGTGCACGTTTTCGAACATTTAGTGTATGTACCATATAGAGGCCTCAATTTACAGCACATTCTCGAGTTTACAAGTTACATGGAAGTTATATTTATCGGCTAATTAGTTAATAAGTACTAATAAACTATGGCATCTCAAGTCAGACTTTGAAATTGCGAGCAATATTCACCGGGCGCGATATACGGACAGGGGGTATCAACTCGCCGTCCGCGCCACTTAAATCCAGCCATACCCTTAGGGACTCCTTCGGGCCTCTTTTCTTTTCGGCTTATATCAATAATGCCACCCGTAATATCCCAGCAAATCTAAAGCTTTTCGCAGATGCCTGTGTGCTTTAAAGTAGTCAACGCTTCCAGTGAGCAGGTTCTTTTAAATAACTCTTTATCTAAGATTCAAGTTTGGTGCACAAAATGACAGATTACCTTTACCGCGGGAAAAATGGGGCGATAACCATAACCCGCAAAACGGATCCATTAAATATCCAATACAACCTAGGCAATCAATTCCTGCCCTTTATCTCGCAGTATATGCACCTTGGTTTCATCATCACATCTGATTTAAGATGGAACAAACCTGTGTCGCATACTGAGAAAAAGGCTTTGAAAATACTAAACTACCCAAAACATAATTGATTGATATGTTGGGTTTAACGTCCCAAAACCACTATATGAGAGACGCCGTAGTGGAGGGCTCCGGAAATTTAGACCACCTGGGGTTCTTTAACGTGCACCCAAATCTGAGCACACGGGCCTACATTTCCGCCTCCATAAAAAAAACTACACAAAACAGGCACTCGCTAAGGCATCCGGCGAACCTAAATGACTGCATGTGAAACGTACGTATTACCTATACAAGAATATTCATCGGCTGTCTTGGACCCGCACACGCAAGCTAACACAGATAAACTTGAATCACTACAGCAAAAAGCTGTAAAATTTATATTCAATGCCTAAAAGTAACACATCTCCGTCAGTTTTTTCTGGAGAGCGCTAAACTAGAAACCCTGCAATGGAGACGTTATCGCGAAATAACGAAGCTGTTCTATCTCATATATAATAATAACCTGGCAATAAAGACACTAATTATACCAAACCAATTTTGCGCCACGAAACACGTGCCTCCAATCTTGAAAGAGTGACTGAGCCCCTATATACAGGCATCTTTTTTTTTCGCACAAGCATAGAGTGGAACAATTTACCACCAAAGAATCTTAAAAGTGTCGATCTCAATTAGTTTCTTCAAGCGTTACCTGTTTCACATGGCTCATAACTACACCTTCATATATATTACAGTGCGCTTCATTTTAATACCCACCTTGATCAGACTGATTGCTTGAGGTTCAATGCCTCGCTTCTGAATGATTCTTCAATGCTTCGATTCTGCATGGTCTCGCTTCTTAATATTGCAGACTTTAATTTTGCTACAGTTGGTATTTGAGTTCTTTTGCCCAAACAACATAGCCTAGTGGGCACTGTTTTTATAGTTTTTGTATTGTTTAGTGTATTATGGCCATTCTTGGGATTGTGGACCGTATTTCATGTCGCTTCTCTTTTTTTTTCATTTTGAATTTTCACGGTTTCATTCAACACGATCTATCCTGCTGTACCTCCTACACAATGTTGCGTCCACTGCGTCACACACCCCTGCCCAAAGTCCGGCATTAGACTGGCAGTTTTCTCTAAAAATTAACAAATCTCTAAATAAATAAATCCACTTCCTTTTTTAATATGCAACTCTCCAATTTAACGATATAAAGACATTAAGAGAAGTAAGTTAAGAGAGAGAAGTATAATGCTAAAAGGTGGGGAGGTTAAATTTTTTAGGAACAAATAACCTTATTTGCACTGCGTTATGTCCACGGTAGCCGGAATAACAAGCGTACGTAACAGGGAACTGAGTTTATTACTTTCAAGAAAAGCATTTGCGCGCAGCACAGTTCAAATTGTCCGAGCGCTGACTTTCGAGTCCGCTGTGGGCCATAAAAGGGGCGATGAGCACAAAGGAGAGGCAACCAGTGCGCGGGCGCACTGATTGCCCCGACAGTCAGTCAGTCCCCGGGCGCCGGCATTAAGTATCGGGGGGGGGGAGGGGGAGGTGGGGGCAGGGCGCATCTCCTGAAACTGGCTGGAAGGGGGAGGGGGGAGTGATTATAAATGAAAAGAAAAGTGAGCCCTGTACCTCTCTCTCAGGGGGAGGACACCTCAACAGTAGCTCACGAGAGATGGGGGTAGAGAAGAGAATAAAAGGATAGGATCAAAGGTAGACACAGAGAGAGAGAAAGGAGAAGCGAGGCGCAGGGACGGGGAGCGACGGAAGTAAGGAGAAGACAGGAAAGATGGACACGGTTGCAGGAGTCCGAGGATGGGGCAACACAGTCGAGAGCTCTTGTCGGTGACAGGCTGGGGGCGGGAATTCCCGGTCTATAGCCCCTCCATGCGTTTTCCGGTAGAAGACGCGATAGCGGGGCTTTAAATTCAACAAGCCGATATCTCCGGCTGAGACTTTTCTTTCTTTTTTTTTACGATGGCCGCCGTCCATTCAGGTTTTCTGTGAAAATGGCGGGCGACCACTGGTTGTCCTTTGTGGAGTTTCAAGCAACGCGAGGCGTCTTTTTTACCTGGTATGACCTTTCAAGGCGGTTCTGGTAGAAGGACTGAGATGTGTGTTTCGCAGCTCGCAAGGAAACATAAGATTCTCCGGTACTTGGCCCGTCTCGCCCGTTGTAAGTTGCTTGAAAAAAAAAACATGCAATGCGACACTGTAATGACCTCGTAGTAGAGTCTCTTGCATGAGCACGTTTTAGCGTTTGGCCTGTCCTTTTGTGGCTGGGTGGTTCGGAGCACATTTCACCACTGTGATGCAGTTGTCACTCGTTGGATTTCTGTATTTTGGCTGGTACAAAATGCGATTCAATTGTTTGAAACTACCTTGTGGGGTAATCCGAATGTTTCGAACAACCGCAGGAAATTGATGGCAGCTGACGATGTTGTTTTGTTCACATAGCGAATTTCAACCCATGTGCTAGAGGCATCCGGAATTACCAGAAATGTCTGCCAAGGTGTGCTCACTCTTCACCAGTCCAGTGCTGGATCTCGTGGCGGTGCGCGTTCATTTAAGTGGCGGGCTGTGCACTCTGCAGCTGTCTCGATGCCCTTGTCGATTCCCGGCCACCACATGTAGCTGCGGGCGCACTTCATTGCGATCACGCCTTGGTGTCCGGCATGAACGAGAGCCATTGCTCGTTGTCTAAGTGGGCCATGAATGAAAACTCGTGATCCCAATTTGATACAACTACGATGACAGCTGTACTCCGTTTTCTCTCTTGTGAAAAACGTTGAATTTCTCATTCTTGAAGTTTTAAACTCTGCCCTCCATCAGGACGTTGTAGAGCTTGAACAATGTCGGGTCATCTTGCACGGCCATTGTGACTTCGTCCGCTGTTAGTGGGGGACCTTGGTAGCGCTTTGAACATGAGCACGCAGCCAACTTGAGGTGTATCCTCAATGGTTTCGCTGAGGGGTAAGCGGCTCAGTGCGTTGGTATTTCCATGCTCGTTTCCAGGACAATACACGTCGTCGTAGTCCTATGCTGACATTTTAATGCACCGTCGGATCATACGAGGCAAAAGTGTCTGTGGAATCGGCATCTGGGGCCCAGTATACTCAGGAGTTGTCTAATAAATTTCTGTAACATAGCCTAGGCTTTTGCAAACTCAAGTAATGTTCATGAAGCTTTCATCACATTCTAGCTGCCTTAAGCATTTACTTCAAAATGGTACATATTTATTTACTGGTTTCTTTATTATTTGTTTGCTGTGCCAGCAGCGTAGCCAGAAACTCTTTTCAAGTGGAGGTTTACTGTTCCTTATGCATGCTGGTGCATCTATCTGTATGTGTACGTGTACACAAACTCCCCCCCCCCATCCCAGCACTGCCTACGCCAGGGTTCTGTGCAATTTTTGCAGCTGAAGTGAGTAGTGGTAATGCCTGGTTGATGATGGGCTCTATCTTATAAGAGAAAATTGTTGCTGAGCCTTGATAAGGACAAGAATGAAGATACTTGAGGAAGACTTTATTTTTTACCTTTTGTTTGAATGTATACAAAGTGCATTTATTACTGAATACGGTGCTTGAACTTATGTACCTACCTTGTGTTATAATCTTGGCATTTGCATCTATTTATAAGTATAATTTGTAAAGTTGTGCGCGCCATAGTTTTTTTATATTTGTATCGTGATATGTATATAGGTTGCGCACATTTTTTGGCGGCTTTCGTGTTTGATTTTTTGCGCATTTATTTCAAATGTGTGCATAATGAATGTCTAACAATCTTTTATTTGATAGGCACATTGTGGAAGTAGATCATAATACAGTTTTACAAAATGTTTTTTTTCCTAAAAAACGAGCTGCGTTGTATTTTGCATGTGCATTTTTTACAACAGAAGGCAGCTCTATTGAGCCGCACAGGTACTTTACCTTCTCAGTGGAAGGTAGTTCCACTTCTCAAAACAAGTAACAAAAGCTTAACTACCAACTATCGCCCCAATTCTTTTACAAGCACATGCTTCTAACGATTATATCTTCACTTCGTAATCAGAAGCATCCTCAATTTTCTTGAAAATAAACATCTTCTTTTCGCCTTCACAACATGGTTGTTAGGGAAATTATAATCATGTGAGACTCAACCTGTACCTTTCACTGATCTAATTCTTGATACGTTCATCATCCGCTGGCTGCATTTGTTTTTAGATTTGCAAAACGATTTGATAAAGTGTGTCATAAACTTCTCATCCACAAGTTACGGAACATTATATTGACATGACCTATTAAAATAGGTCCGATGCTGTCTTCCTGATCACTTACATTACATTACTGCTTACGGCTACAGTTCATAAATGTGCCATGTCATCTCAGGAGTGCTCCAGGAGTTGGTAATTGGTCCTTTGTTGTTTCTAATATATTTATTGACCTACCTCTCAAGTAGCTTCTAATATCCACCTTTTTGCTGATGATTGCGATACTTATACAGCAGTTGCTTCAAATGACTATTGTAATCGCTTACACTCCGATTTAAATAAAATATCTAACTGGTGCAGCTTGTGGCTAGTAGAACTAATCATTCACCTATGTAAAGTTAAGCATATATTTAGGTAACCAAACTCTTCTCGGGCATACTACTTAAATAACTTCCCTTGAAATCAAGTAACCTCATACAATACTTAGGAATTCATATCGCATCCAATCTTACTATACACATGGGCTTGTAATAGTGCAATGGTGACTACCCGATGCCCTACACAAGCCAGGGTGTAGGAGGAGAATACCCATTTGACATACAGACGTTTTTTGTTATCTCGTTGAACGCGAGCAAGGGTTCGTCTCAAGGTAGGCGGACTGCCTAGGCAGCATGGTCCTCTGGCCTTGTTGTCCACACAATGAAAATTCGGCGAACGCCTTCCTCAAACCACATTCCCACTAGCACAAACGATGCGCTGAGGGAAGGGGGGTAGGATGGACGCCAACAATGGTCAGAGGTCCAGCCAAGCTCCCAACGAAAAAGAATAAACATTTTTCTCTTTGCAAAGTCTACCGCCCCCTCCTTTTTTTTCTCTCAGTAGTCGGCTTGATAGAGGGATAATCATTACGGCGGGAGCAGGTTTTTCTTGCCGAAGTGCCGGTGTGTGGACAAGTGCGGAGGAGTCATAATCGTGTCCGAGTCGGATACGTGGCAGGATTACCACACTGCTTTCGGAAGAGATAACCACATGCAGCATGCAGCCAGTGACCCAGTGCTTCCATTTTGACTCGCTCGCTTCATATAAGGCCTTACGCTGGCTGCTCTCCGTCTCATCATATTTCGGTTCTGGTTTTACTGCGCATTTGCTAGTGAAACATTCTTTTTTTGTATTCTCTTTCTATGGTGTGCTTGGATGTTTATTCACTCGTGTTCTTACCGATGGAACGGGCACACGGGAGAGGTTTTCTACATGAATAATTTCATTACAATAAAAATTGGCAGATCCCACGTACAGTGGGAATCGATGATATGCGAAACATGCACAAATGAGAAATGTTGATATCTCTCTTTAACATCAGCGCAACGTTACGAGGTGGAAGTAATTGATGCCGTACACGACTTCCGTGTCATGATTATCATGTTTGGATGTGTCGTTTACCTTCTTCATAAGTTCACGTCACGTGATACAAAATTTAGTATATGTGGAGTGAGCAAACCGGCCGCGAGCACGCTATGAGCATGGTATGTTGACATGTTCCTACATGACACTCGTGTCCGGATTAGCATGTTCCACCAGTCATATACCTTCGTCATCTATTGACGTCACGTAACACAGAATTTGGAATATGTGGAGCTAGCAAAACGGTGGCGAGAGCATTATGAAGGGCCCAATATCCTTCAAATGTAGCGTCGACGCTCGAGCACACTGGGCACAGCGACGCTACGTTAGCAAAACGCGAGCACTGTATAACCTGACGCCAGGCGCGACCAGCGTCCGTCGGCGCCACCCGATGGCAAGTGGCATGAAATGCGACATGCTGCATTAGTGCCGATGCGTTACCAAGACAACACTGCGTCTTCCTCTTTTCAATATGGAGGGACGCTGGACGCGCTGAAACGCGCATGCTTCAAAGCAACGCAGCGCGCCTGCGAGTATATGGCAGGACCGGCGCCTGGCGGGGCAACGCCAGCGTGACGCGACGAAATGAATGCCGGCGAGCACGCAGCACCGCGTCACGTCAAAATGTATTGCCGCCTTGACTTAGACATGTAGTCATGTTCTCACTGACACGCATGTCAGTGATTATCATGTTTGCACCAGTCACATACGTTCGTAATCCATTGGCGTCACGTAATACGAAAACTGGCATATGTGAAGCTAGCAAAATGCCACGAGTGCGTCATCAGTGTGGCATGTAGTCATGCTGTTACATGACAGGCATGTCGTGATTATCACGTTTGGATGTGTCATTTACCTATGCTGTCCTGTTCGCGTGGCGTAGATACCGAGTTTGGTAGATGTGAAGCTAGTGAAACGGCCTCGAGCGCATCATGAGCGTAGCATGTAGTCATGTTGTTACATGACATGCATGTCATGTTTATCATTTTTGCACCAATATCATACCTTCTTCATCATTACACGTCTCGTACTACCAAATATGGTATATGTGACGCTTCCGAAACGGCCACGAGCACATCATGAGCATGGAATGCAGTCTGTTGTTACATGACACGCGTGTCATGATTTTCATGCTTAAGTGTGTCGCGTGTGTTCGCCATGCAATCATACTATACGATACCAGTTTTGCAACATGCGATGTGAACAAAACCACCGCAAGAGCTACAAGGACCATGAAATTGTAAATCATGACATTCATGACATTACATGTTACGATTTTCATGGTATGAATCCAGTCAATATGTTCTTCATACAGTCATGTTATGCCATACCAAGTTTGGTATCGATACCATTATTGAAACGGCCAGGAGAGCTAAAAGTCGTAGGCGGCTAGATAGATAGATACGCTGAGAGTCGCCGAAGTTCGCTAAGAAATGAAGGAAGGAAAATAGGAGGAAAAGAACGGCAGGGAGGTTAACCAGTCCATAAGCCGCCGGTTTGCTACCCTGCGCATGGGAAGGGTGATGGGGGAGATGAAAGATAGAGAGCAGAGAGGGAAGAGACCGATGAACACGTCACATTCGGCACCACACGCGCGCACACTCAGTCATAGTCCAGTCTTGTCTTTCGCAGGTGTGTGACATAGCTGTTACAGCCGCTTGTTCAAGTCCGTGTCGCGTAGGAATTTCAACAGAGCTTTTGTCGCCTTCTGTTGCAATGTCTTCTCTCGGGTACTTGACAGAATAGTGTCCACAGACATTTGGCTGCTGGCGATGCGCGCAAAAACGGACTGCCAGTGACTGTATCTGGATGTCATACAGCGGACAGTCGAACAGGATGGGTTGTAGCGTCTCTTCGTAATGACAGGCATCGCAGAGAGCGTTGTCGCCCATTCCTATGACAAAGGAATAAGATTTTGTAAATGTCACTCCTACCCATAAGCGATGAAGAAAGGTGGCTTCTCTTCGGTCGAGCCCAGTGGGCATGCGGAGAGCCATCAAAGAGGACAGGTGTTGTTCCGAATTCGTCTCGTTGCTTGGTGGGCACCATAGTGAAAACGTGACTCACGCGCAAATCGTCGAAGATTACTGGCAGCATTGGTCCGCGAAAGTGGTATGGCTTCTTCTCGTGTTTCCTCAAGAGCTGCCCGCGCGGCAGTATCGGCATGTTCGTTCCCTATGACGCCGCAGTTACTTGGCAGCTACTGAAACGTCACATGATGCCCTTTCTCATGTGTGAAGGGGGCATCGAATTTTGAAAACAAGCTGTTCGTACGGACCGCGACGCAGTGCCGAGAGCACAGATTGTAGGGCAGCCCTTGAGTCGCTGAAAATCGACCATTGTTGCGGTGGTTCCTGATTGGACCACACAAAGTGCAGCGCGCAAAGTAGCTAGTTCCGCTGCTGTAGATGCCGTGGAGTGGTAGTCTAAACCTGATGGTAACACATCTTGCTGGCAACTACTGCAATGCTTTCGCATTTAATATTGTGAGATGAGCAATGCGTGCGTGTGGGCGTGTCTACCCTCTCTATATGTAAAGTTATTAGATCTTGTGGTACCACTCAAGCCTCGTGATGCTTTCAGGCCGCGTGCAGTAGTTTATTCGTGTTTTAGGCCCGTAAGTTATTACTGAAATATTCTGAATTTCTGCTTGAAGCTTATCAGCATAGTGATTGCCGTGCATGTGTTTGCAAATGACTAACGTTGATTGCGAATCAATCTAACCTTATTTTTTGGTGTATGAAACATAGTAAGAGGGGTGGCTTTACTGTTAGTCCCCTAGCTAATTCCGCGTTTCGCCGGACCGCCTAACATTATTTTTGTTTTCTTCGGACCCCTTTTTTAGTCATACTTTAACGTGTATTCTCTTTCTCTTACATTACGAAATTATTTTTTTCTCGTTAATCATCTCCGGCATTACTAAAAAGCGCGATATTGTCCGCAGAACTGAAATAACAAAGATATTAAACGTTAAGTTTTATTATGTTTGTTTTGTTCTACTTTTTTAATGTTATGAAAAGTGTCGCGAATCTAATTTAAAGAGATTCTAACTCTTACTGAGCGCATTACCGATCATGATTTATATTGCTTTCTTGAGGTATACTGTGGTTATGGGGTCGTTTAAAAGCAGCGTAATAAACTGTTATGTAGCATATGCTACTACGAATATGAGTAGTGCTAATGACACTTTCTTTTATCACATTCGTACTTACGTCGTTGCCGTAAGCGTCTGCTTATATCTAAATATTCGTGTTTCTTTATAGGTTGATTTTTCAATTTGTCAGGGGCATGCAAAATGTATGGAACTTTTTTCTAGAGAAGGAGGGGGAAGCAAGGTGTTTAAACCATACTTCATTATGTTCATGCGTGTAGTTTGTATGTGTGCGCGTACATAAACACATGCATCCACGCACTCCTGCCTTGGCCAGGTGTCCGCACAATTTTCGCAGCTGTAGTTAGTTTTGATAGTAATGAGGTGTGCATAGCACTGCCATGATTCTATGCTTGAGAGAACTGAAAGATGTAGCTTTAATAATCTATGGTCCCGAAACGGTGATAGGATCTTTCTCACACCAAGAAAATTGTTGAGGCTTGATAAGGACAAAAAACAAAAGTACTTTCAATGTAATATTTAATTTTTTTTGTTCTTCGTTTTGAATATCTCCACAGTGAATATAACATTATATTGTGCATGCATATACGTGCCTTGTATTGTTATGATCTTGACATCCGCATTCGTTTGCAGGTAAAGTTTGCAGATTTGCACAGCATAATTTTGTACATTTTAATCGGGACATGCACATACGTTTCACACATTATATTGAGGTATTTGTGTTATAAAGAAACTTATTTCTTATTGATTCCTTAAGAGCACACAATAAGTATCCAAATATTTTATATTTTAGACACATTACAAAATATATCATAATATTGATTTAAGCGCATGTTTGATTACAAATGAACTGCGTCGTATTTTGCAGGTATGTTTCTTGCTTTAGGCCACCCTCTCAATGACAGAAATATTTCACTTTTCTCGGAATATTTTACAGGCTCAATATTTTCGAGTATTTTACATGACTCAATTCTACAAATTGACTACAAATTGAGTACCAATTGGG
>WOVY01008830.1:0-12540 GCA_013436015.1 Rhipicephalus annulatus | reverse complement strand
TTTGACGTTAAAAGACTCATCTGGCCGTCTTGCTCGTTGGGCGTTGAAAATTCAAGATTATGACATACGCGTGGTTTCTCGGTCAGGGTGGAAGCATGCTGACGCCCACGCCGTTTCCCTTTCCCTCTTTCCGAGAATGCCACGTCTGACTCTACCTGCGATCCTACATTGTCCTTTCTTGACTTTGACACCATTGCTAACGAACAACGCAATGACCCGTAGACTGCGTCTCTTCTCAATCATCTCTCCGACACTTCTAAACTCCCAAGACGCGAACGCTCCGGTGCCAAGTTCCACACTTTTCGATACGTGACACGCTTCTCTATCGACACAAATACGCACCGGAGGGGCGCAAGTGGCTGCACGTCGTTCCATGAACCTCGACGTCACAGATTTGTTCCTCTTTCCATGATGACCCACAATGTGGCCACGCAGGAGTCTTCAATATCTACGAAAGGGTTCGACATCGTTACTACTGGCGTGGTATGTATACCTTCGTCCGCAACTTCGTCCGCTCTTGTGCCGAATGTCAGCGCCGAAAATCCCCACCACACGCCTCCGCCGGTGAACTGCAGCCTTTACCATGCCCTTCCCGACCCTTCGAACGGGTCGGAATAGACATTTATGGGCCCATTACATTGACTGCAACTGGCAACAGGTGAATAATAGTTGACATCGACCACCTAACGCGCTATGCTGAGACCGCTGCTCTTCAAACGGCTACAGCGCAGGAGGTTGCCACTTTCCTACAGCGTCATTTTGTGATGCGTCATGGAGGCCCTCAAGAACTCCTCAGTGACCATGGTCGCGCCTTCTTGTCCGAGGTCATTGAACAATTGCTCGCTGAGTGTGCTATTGTACATCGCACGTGTACCGCTTACCACCCTCAAACCAATGGGGCTACCGAGCGCTTTAATCGGACTCTCGGTGACATGCTATCTATGTATGTGACACCTAATCACTCTAACTGAAACTTAGTTCACACATTCATTACATACGCCTATAATACGGCAACGCAAGTGACAACAGATTTCTCCCCTTTTTACCTCTTCTATGGCCATCACCTCTCCCGCACCATTGACAACATTCTGCCCTACTGAGCGGACGCGTCCGAGTGCCTACCAATCTTGGACGCCGCCAGACACGCAGACGAATGTTGCAAGTAGCTCGTCGCTTTACCTCCGACGACCAAAACTGGCAAAAAGCACTTCGTGATGCCCGGACCTCACCTCCCATTTTTCTTCCGGGTGTGGCTGTCAATGCCGCATTGCACACCTGGGCTCTCTTCCGAACTCCTGCCAAAGCACGAGAATCCATACCGTATTCTCGAACAAACTTCTGCAGTAAATTACCTCATTGAGCCTCCTATATATGCTGCCGTCACACTTGCGACGTCACAACCCCGAGATTGTACACGTCCGAAGACTCAAGCAGTACCATGGTTCTACGCCATTAGCACAGGACTAAGTCGCCAGGATGGCTCCTTTATTCCGCGGGGCCATTGTAAAGAAGAGGAAGTACTCCAGCACATAGGCAGCAGCATCGAGCGTGCAGCAGCGGCTCGGGCTCGTGAATTGCGGCCTGTGCGTCGCCTTACAAGCATCAACCTTTTTGCTCAATAAATCTCTCTCTCTCTCTCTCTCTGTATATATATATATATATATATATATATATATATATATATATATATATATATATATATATATATATATATATATATATACTTTACTTAAAGCGATAGAGAAGTAAACGATACGTAAGAATTGTTGAATAAGTGAACAGCGTTCTTTTTATCAGGTTTCCCCAACCACGCTTTCTCTCCCCTCTTTGTGTACTAGTCAGGTGTATTTAGAACAAGGAATTAAAATATCACTCACCGTCCTCCTTGGAAGTAGGTTTCATTGAATGTATATGTAATTGTTCCTGTGCCTCCTAGGTATATTTTCTGCCAGTAAAGGCACTCATGGTTGTTGGTTTTATTTTTACGCTTGTATAGCCACACTCTATTCGGCGTGTCGAGTACCTATGTGAGATAAATTGCATATGAAATGCCTTCTGGTAGTGTACATCTGCCATAGGTAACTGCGATTATTTCGAAAAAGAAGCGTGCTAGAACGCGCGAGTTTAAATGCCATGACGTGATGAGATGAACAGATGGGATCTAAGCACGGTTTGTCATTACTCCTCTTTTTTTTTCTAGAACGCTCCTGAGTATAATGGTTCCCGGAATTGAATGAAAGAATAAATTTCGTCAGTGGCAGATACGCATGTGCAGCAAAAAATTTCGTGTGTATGATAGGGGATTTACATTGTCTACAGTTTAGACGTCTGTAAAATGAAAAACATACTACTTTCTTGATACAATTTTTCAACATTCACTCAAGTTGTGCTTTTTCAAGCAGCAGTACTGCGGGATAAAATTAAACTATGTTGTTGTTGGTTTTACAAAAGCAAGTTTGACAAAGTTAGCACAATGCTCTCTGTCCACGTGAAAATGAGTCATTAACCACGTGTTTAAATTCATTGTATTTGTCAAAAAATATTCAGATAGTTTTTATGTGTAGTATGAACATCCCATTGATGCAGTTTGCAGAAAGACAATGGATGCTACATGTGCTAAACTCCTCTTTCGATACCTTATTGACCCGTATGAACCATTTTGTGAACTGTGTATAAAGCAGTTCAAGAAAAAAGATGTCTTATAGTAGTTGACGCATCAGAAATGATTTTCCAAGTTATTTTCTAGTTTTAGCAGAAAGTTAAAAAGTTCACTTAGATGTTGCTAATATAAAGGATTTTAAATTGCGCCGTTCCAGGATTTTCATGAAACAAAGCCAACTGGCTGAGGAGCTCAATTTCTGTGTTACTAGAATTAACAAAGCTTACACACCGTAAGGGCCAAGGAAAGAATACAGAACATTACTAGTGTTTTTCATCTGTAATATATTAATACACACTGAAGTTTATTGCCACTAAAACAGGGATAAATCACGCTTTCACGAAAATGCTTGAGGCCTGTGTGCTTGGATTGAGGTGCACGTTATAAAACGTCAGGTGGTCGAAATTTCCGGAGCCCTATTTACAGCGTATTTTATATTCATATGCTAGTTGGGGGACGTTAAATACAGACAATTATTACTGAATATCAACCTTGTCGTCAGAGAAATTTGCAGCCACAACTTTCAAATTACGTGGCCGATGCTCTACTCCTTGTACTGCGACAAAGAGCGCTACCTCATATTCTTTAACAGCGAAAGCTCTTAAGCGATCTCAACACGAGTCACGCGCGGCACCGTAGTTGTCCACTAGCGCCACCACAACCGGTGTCCTTAACTCAACTAAAAAAACGCTAAAGTGGTGACATTGTGGGATTCAACTCCGGGTACACTGCGTGCCAGCCCAGTATTTTACCGCTGAGCCATGCTGGTGCCCTGGATTGTCCTGCAAGCTTGCCATAGGCAGTCTTGATGCCGTGAAAGGAATTGCGGTAATAAGAGTAATAAAACGTTTCAGAACAGCGAAAAGAACAACAAGGCGTCACACAGTGTGAACCGCGTAACGAGTGGGTCGTCCAATGCTTCAACACATTACAAAAGCTTCTTCTTCATGCACCTAAAAAACTGTGGCACATACCCACTTCAGGCGTAGTTCTTCACCATCGTCAGCCGCTGAATCCAACACTAAATTTCCACAAAATTCGTTGGAAGTGTCTAACAAATACATCATTTCTTCGAAGAATGACGAAGGATAGCATAGTGAGTGCCAGCCCACTACACAGAAATTATGATCATTTATGGCATGGTGGGCACGCAGCAAGTGTGCTTCTGGCATTCACCAAAATAGTGTTCAGGAAAGGCTCCGAAAGGCCGCTATACATGCTTTCGCTGTGCCTGTGCTGCGCGTTCCGCACAGGCCTGGCGATTTTCTATACCTCAAGCATCTTGCAAAATTACACCACTTCCAAATAAAAGGAACTTTGTGGGGATGCGAAGCAGTGCTAGTGTTCACTTGTTTCTAATCATCGTTGCTTTTTGTGTGTTTCCGTGTCTGTTTGATTTGTGTGTGGAGTAGTTGATTTATTGTGTACCACTTATGGTACCCCCTCTCGTTTCCGTGTGCCAGAATGTGGACACCCAGTGCTGCTAGGAGAGTGCAACAGAGCAAGCAGGGGCAGAATTATATGCGAGCGCACAGCGGTGGTGGATGGATAAATGAGAGAGCAGAAATGAAGTGGAGGCAGTGCCCTGCTACCTCCTCTTGCCTCCTCGTGCCAGAGAGATGATAGGGGATAAAGTTAGCGCATGGCAAATATAGGCGTAGTCACACCGCACATCGGACTGAGCTGCGCGAAAAAACTGCTGCGCACCTAAACATTGCTAGAAAATCCCACTTAAATTGTGCCCTTCATTATTACGTACGGGCCGGTCACTTTACTTATCCAAGCCCGAACAAGACGCACTAAAATTATCACGGCACGTTGTCGACTATACGTGTAATTTTGCGCATGAATACGTTGAGGATCGCTTGCTCTTCGGTGGCTCTTGGGCCGTCCTACCAGTGCCATTCTATCGTGCACGACATGGCAAAGGCTGCAGTTGACCGGGTGAATGAGAAAATGTCTTGCGCTGCTGACACAAGGAACATGAGCGAATGTGTTCACGTACAAACGTGTACATATCACGCCAGTAGTAATGTTGGCGGATCCGCTCATACGTTTTTTGCGCACCGGCGTGTGCGTGTGGCGGTTCAGCATGAAAACATTCACAGATATCAGACCGCATGTGACTGGCTATGACTAGCAGTCATTCACGATCCACCATTTGATAGTTGCGACGGTATAGTAGGCCATTCCGTATGGCGAAATGCGTTGCTTGGTGGCGAAGAGCACGCAGGTAACCAGAAGTTGTTGTGTCAGAGAGCATATTCAAGAGCGAGACGATCGAAGGATCCTTCCGCTGTTCAAATGGCATGCCTGTGACGCTGACGGCAGAGAGGGGAAGGTCAGGGGGGTGATACTTCAAATTCATTAGATTTCCCAGGTGATCGTGCAACCACATCTAGGTCAGAGTGCTTTCGCCCCGATCGGTAGACGACGCGTATGTCAAATTCCTGGAGGCGTAGTGCCCAACTTCCGAGGCAACCAGAAGGATCTTTCAGGGAAGCCAACCAACAGAGTGCGTGATGGTCAGTTACCATACCAAAAGTTTGGCTGTACAAATAGGAGCGAAACTTGCTTAACGCCCACACAATCGCGAGGCACTCTTTTGCGGTAACAGAATAGTTGGCTTTCTGCCCTAGTGAGGATGCTGCTGGTATAGGCGACCACATACTTCATAAAAACTGGTTTGCATTGCGCGAGTACTGCACCAAGGCCGACGCCACTTGCATCCGTGTGTACTTCCGTCAGCGCAGTAGGGTCGTAATGACGCAGTACGGCTGGTGAGGTAAGCAGTTGGCGCAGTGTTGGGAAGGCTTTGTCAACAGGCTGCTGTCCAATTTGAAAGATCTGCAGGGCCAGCATGGACCTTTCGTGAGCGGAGCGATGATGGAAGCGAAGTTCCACACAAGCCGAAAAAAATAGGAGCACTGGCCCACAAAGCTCCGTAGTTCCTTAACAGTAGTTGGCTTGGGAAATTCGGCAACAGCACGAAGCTTGTCGGCGTCGGGAAGGATGCCGGTTTTCGAGACGACATGACCAAGTATGGTGAGTTGTTTAACCCTGAAGTGACATTTCTTCAGATTAAGCTGCAGCCTGGAGTTGTAAGTGGTAGAATTTTACGTAGACGAGTGATATGTGAAGTGAAATCGGGTAAAATGACCACAACGTCGTCAAGATATCACAGACACATGTTCTATTTGAGTCTATGTGAAATGCTGTCCATCATTCGCTCGAATGTTGCGGGCGCATCGCAGAGTCTGAATGGAGGAGGAAGCAACAAAAAGGGAGAAGGCAGGGAGGTTAACCAGAAAGACATCCGGTTGGCTACCCTACACTGGGGGATAAAGGAAGGGGACAAGAAAGACGAGAAAGAGGGAAGAGAGGGAAAAAAGGGGGTGGGGGAGAGACTGACAGTAATTTCACTTCAGCGTGTAGAACTCTACCGCATGTCAGAGGCGTTCACACAAGCCTGTCTTTCTCAGGAAACGCAGCAGGGCTTTCTCTGCCTTGTGGGCTGTCGAGGCATGTGTACGTTGCTCTAATAGCACCTGCACAGAAAGAGGCCGATCATCAGTCACCGCATTGCGTTGGCAAGTACTTGTCTCTCGGAGGAAAATCGAGGACAATGACACAGCAGGTGTTCGATATTTTCGTCGGTGCCGCAAACATCGCACGCCACACTGTCAGTAATTCTGATTAACGTGGTATAAGCTTTCGTGAAAGCAACTCCCAGCCAAAGGCGATAGAGAAGCGAAGCTTCCCGTCGATGTAGGCCGGGTGGAGGCCGGAGTTGTAGTGAAGGGTCGAGCTCGTGCAGTCGTGTACGTCGTATGCTTGGTGTGTTCCACTCAGTCAGTGTGAGACTGCGGGCCAGTTGACGAATCTGCCTCGCCGCATCCGCTCTTGAAAGCGGTATCGGAACGCTGTTCGCTTCTTTAAGTGACGTGCTAGCAGCATGATCTGCAGAATCATTGCCGCCTATACCACTATGCCCAGGTAACCACTGAAAGACAATGTCATGGCCTTTTTGTATTAACAGGTGGTGAAGTTTCACGGTTTGGTAAGTCAACTGGTCGTGGCATCCGCGTCGCAGAACTGATATCAGGCACTGTAACGCTGGTTTGAGTCAGAAAACACAGCCCATTTACCTGGTCTTTCTTCTGAATCGATGTGTTTTCAGTGCATTGCGCAGAGCCTCGAGTTCTGCCGTCGTTGAACTTGTCAAATGTGAAGTCTTAAAACACCGAGTTATCCCTTGTGATGTATAACCACTGCTCCACCTGAACTAGACAGCGTAGTAGAGCCATCCGTGTAAATGTGCACGTGGTTACTGTAGTTTTCTTCCAGTAGGAATAGACTCAGTTGTTTCAGGGCACGTGTCGGTAAGTCCGATTTTCTTCTCATTCCTGGAATCATTAAGTGAACTCGCGGCCGGCTCAAGCTCCAAGGAGGAAGCATTGGCTTTGATGCAGGTGCGCATGTCTCAGCAAACGATGAACGATGCTTGGAGACAATAGTGCCGTACGTCGTGCGGGGGCCTTCAGCAGCTAGGCTCACCAGGTGGTGAGAAGGGTCCTGGCATAATGCCTGAGGTGCATGCGCATTGTCTCGGTAATAATATGCGTATTTATCGAGTGATCTTAAGCGATGGCAATGGTTTTCAGCCGTTGAAGCACTGCGGGGTATTCCAAGGCATATCTTAAGTGCTTGGGCTTGAATGCTCTGAATTGCGCGCAGGTTGGTCTTGCCGGTGTTAGACATTGCAGGTAAGCTGTACCGTAAGAATCCGATAAACAGCACTCTGTACAGTTGTAGCATGGATGGTATGGGCACTCCCCATTTTTTTCCAGCAAGGAATTTGAGCATGTGGCATGTTGCAATCAGCCGCTTCTTCACTTCTTCACATAGTTCACGTGTGGAGTCCACGACAGGTTTCTATCTATTATGACTCCCAAGAACCTGTGGCTTCTGCTGAACAATATGTATTCTTCATTAATCGATATACTGTAAGCAGACATTGGTTTCCGCGTGAACGCTACCACTGAACATTTTCGCAGGACACCTCGAGGCCTTGTTTACGAAGATCGCATGACGTCGTTGTAACAGCCTTCTGAAGGCGGGCGCGAAGCTGAGGCCTTGTCACACCTGATGTCCAAATGCAGATGTCATCAGCATAGACAGAAAGTTCTACAGTGCTAGGTAGCTGCTCGACTAGACCAATGAGAGTTAGGTTGAAAAGGGTAGGGCTTAGCACTCCTCCCTGAGGAACTCCTCGGCTGCTGTAATAATCAGGTGTTGGGCCATTCGCTGTCATCACGTAAAATGATCTCAGCTGTAAGTAGCTGTACACCCACATGTATATCTTGCCACCAAGACCTACTGTTTACAAAGCACTAAGGATGGCTTCATGGGTGACATTGTCGTAAGCCCCCCTTAACGTCTAGAAACAGGGCGGCGCACAGTCTCTTACAGGCTTTCTGGTGTTGAACATATGTCACCAGATCAACAACGTTGTCGATTGATGAATGGCCGCGCCTGAATCCGGTCATGGATACTGGATAGATTTCGTAGTGCTCTAAGTACCACTCCATTCGTGTTAGAATCATTCGTTCCATCGTTTTTTCCCACACAACTGGCAAGTGCGATAGGACGGTATGAGGCAATATCCAAAGGAGATTTACCAGCCTTTAGAAGTGGAATGAGGCGACTTGACTTCTATGCCTCGGGAACAGTACCAGTGTGCCAGGAGTCGTTGTACAGGCGTAAGAGTGCCTTCCGAGCTTCGTCTCCAAGATTACAAAGGGCACGATAGGTAATGCCGTCAGGACCGGGTGCTGAAGAACGTCTGCACAGAGCCAGTGCCGCCTCTAGCTCATCCATAGAAAACTGGAATTCCATACGGAGATCACGTGAGGGCGGTGGGTTGTCAAAAGTTCCCGTTCTTGATACTGTGAAATTGGAATCACCGGCAATTCTTCTACAGAAAGATTCTGCGACGTCAATCTCTCTGCATCGAAGGTGAAGTGCCAGAGTTGTAAACGGGTTGTCGCTGACCCAAGGTTGTGCTAAGATCCCGGACAGTTCGCCATATCAGTGATAGGGGCTTTCGTGGATCCAACGACTCGCAAAAGGATGTCCAACGTCGCCTAGCCAGTTTATTCATGTGCCGCTGCATTTTCTTTGAATGCGTCTAGCCAGCCTCAAATCATCCATGCACTTTGTCCGTCGGTACCTTCGTTCTGCACGACGGCGTATTGCGCGAAGTTTCTCAAGCTCAATGTCGAAATCGGTTGCGCTTGTGACTAGTCAAATGTGTATGCGTGGTATTCTGCAGGACATCCTTTATCGAGTCCTCTAGGTTATATGATGAGCCGTCAGTACAACAGTCTTCCATTAACATTTTGAATTTCGGCCAATCGGTGTACTTGAGGCCTCTTGAGGACTTGGAGCTGGTGAAACCTTCTATACACAGGTAAGTTGTTATTTGGTCGCTGCCCCGCGTTTCCAGATCCGAAAACCAGTGCACTTTCCTGATAAGTGAGCGAGAAACCAATGTAAGGTCCAGGCAGCTGCTATAGGTTGATCCGCGTAAATATGTAGGGCTTCCATTGTTACAAACGCAGGAGTTCGTACTCCGAGGCTAAGGACACCAATTTTCTTCCTCTAGAGTTGTCCCTGGAGCTTCCCATAGGAAATTGTGGGCATTGAAGTCGCCAGTGATCACCCATGGCCTTGGAGTCGATGTCAGAATACCGCGTAAGCGCTCGCAGTCAAGGCGGCTTGATGGAGATAAGTAAGCTCCGATAATCGTGAAAGCAACCTTATCCTTCTTCACAGTAAGGCACACATACTGATTCCCTTCATCAGGCGAGGACTATGTGGTGAACGTAAGTGAGGTCATGGCGCATGAATACAATAACTTTGCTGCAGTCTCTGTGAGTGGAGAACATAAAGCACTCATATCCTGACAGCTTGATTGAAGCACACAGGTTGGGTTCACAAATCACAATAATGGGGAAGCGGTTCACAAATACAAATTGTCTAAAGTCAGACATGCGCGACTTCAATCCTCTGGCGTTCCGCTGAAGACAGATGCATTCTTGACTTCCGCTCAAAATGACGGTGCCTCGCTGGCCATGGTTTTACCTTAGAGCTGCAAGCACCGGACTCAGGGTGTCCAGCACATGCAGTGCGGTCTGCGCAGCAGAAGTCTTCATATTGCTCAGTAGGACACGCATGGTACTCATCAGCGATTGCAGCAAGCTTATCACTTGATCTTCATTCATCGCATCACTGGTTTGAGGGGTCGCCGAGGGCGGCGGGATTTGATGCAGCTCCGAAGTAGGTTGACGTCGTGGAAGAGAGGGCCACTGTTCGGAAGGCGCGACTGCTGTCCCTTTCTTCTGTTTGGCAGTATCCGTCTTCAGTGAGCTCGGTGTTTGTGGGTCAGCCTCTTTGATAGAGGATGACATCTCTCTATCGGTAGAGGCGTTTTTCCGTGATGGTCTTCGCCCACGATGCCGTCGTCGGCGTAGTGTAGCGGCAGCTTCCCTGTGCGTTGAATTGTCCCGCACCATATGCCTGAGTACCGCGTGCTCGTTTCGCACCCGCGGGCAATCTTTGGGTGAGGCCTCATGAGCGGTGGCAGTTTGGACATCGTAGAATGGTGGCACTGTAGGCGTCTTTTGAGTGAGACTCAGCGCACCGCGGACAACACAACTTTGTTCTCACAGACACCTTTTACGTGTCCCATCTTGAAGCACTTGTAGCATTGCAGTGGCTTTGGTATGTAAGGACGCACTGAGTGGCGAACAAGGCCAACTTTGACATACGAGAGAAGGCTGTCTCCCTCGAACACAAGCCTCAAGCAGCGTGAGTTGCCGAGTCTGGTAATGTGCGTAATGCGGGTGCCTTCAGTCGCTGGCTTTATTAGTATAGGCAGGTCATTAGCTGAGATGGACAGATCCACATCATAAATGACGCCAACAGTGCCATTACAACCTGTAGCGACCATTGGCCGAACTTTCACGTTGCCGATTTCTGTTATGTGCCGAAGGCTTTGCAGTGCGCTACGGTGCATAACGTCTACAGCAAGGACATTTCTTTCGTGCATTGATCCTCACGTCTTTGATCTCCTTCGGCGCGGTTTCCTCGAGAAGCACAGAAAGAACTTGCCTGTTGAGGAGTCGCAACTTAGATGCAGGGTCTTCAGGCATAAACAGCATGGTGTGCGGCCACCGCTGTCGTGCAGTCTTAACGGTGGAAACACTTGCCGACGTTGCCGTCCGCAGCAGTCTTCATTTTGTAGATCAATTCATGACGACCGTGAAGTCATCATCCGATGACTCAAAGCCGTCCAAATACAAATCGGTTGCCTCACTGTCGGTGTCGCTCGACGCGTTGCTACGCTTCCTGGACGACGAAGTCCGGCGCGACGGTTTGCACGCCTGGAACATTTTCAGGTGTGTCCTGAAGCATCACCGCAAAGGAGGGAGCGGCAGCTCCCAGGATTTCCAGGAAAACAAATTGAAAACACTGAGACACGGGCACAAGCGTTCTGTGAGAGAATCACTTCGTCGTCGTCCCCCGCAGAGTCTGAATGGCATTACGGTAAACTCATAGAGGCCATCTGGTCCGATGAACGCTGTTTTCGGACGATCAGACTCAGCCATTGGGACCTGCCAATCACCTGAGTGGAGGTCAAACGAAGAAACGAATAGTGCATCTTGGAGACAATCGAGAGCGTCGTCTATGCGGGGAAGAGGGTAAACATTTTTTCTCGTAATGTTGTTTAGGCACCTGTAGTCTACGTCGAACTGAATTGAACCATATACATATATATTTTTGATGAGTACAATTGGGAAAGACTAAGGACTACAAGGAAACTTGATGACTCCACCCTGTAGCATGTCGTCTACTTGCTCTGCACTCACGCGACGCTTCGCCAGCGACACCTGATAGGGGCGCTGGCACAAACGAGCACTCTTCCCTGTGTCAATTGTGTGAACAACGGTGTTCATTCTTCCTAGCAACGCTTAGGGAAAGTCAAACAAACGCCTGAATTTGTGCAGCAGGGTAACAAGCTGCTCTCGTTGAGCCGGGGCGAGATGGCTGTTAATAGAACGGTGAAATGCATAGGAAGACATGCTGTCCGAGGCAAAGTGAGGAACCTACGCATTCAGCTCCATATTCTGCTTGATAAGTTTGATTGCTGCCAACGGTAACATTTTCAATGACATCACCTTTGCCTTAATAGGGGTGGCGCATAGGCAAAGGTAATAGATAGATAGATAGATAGATAGATAGATAGATAGATAGATAGATAGATATGCTCAAAGTCGCCGAATTTCGCTAAGACATGGTTCACATTTAAAAGCGATTTCGAAAAGTCAAATGCTGCACTTCTTTTTTATTTCGTTATGTGTGTGTGCTGGTTTTCCCTCATTGTCATTTTAAAATCAATAGGCTAAAAAAGTTGAAGCATAGATAATTTCGAGTGTATTCATTAAAAAGCGTTAGGAGACTATACATCAAAAATAGAGAGAAAAAGTCTTGTGCCTTGCATCTGCTGTTTTCATGTAGTTTCCTAGTGTTGTATGTTCTGTTAGTACATTTATTGAACTGCCCAGTACTGTCGAATGTGCATTTCTTCCTATGTTCAAGGATGTCTCCTTTAAGCTCGATCGATATGGTCACCAACAGTACTGAAGCAACAATTTTATTTTAGTACTCTTTTCAACGTCTCTGGCACTGTTGTCATTGAACGTGATTTGGGATAGTCTGGTAAAAGTGGCTTTGCTGTAATTTGAAAGCCGATAAAATAGTGCCATCATGTTTTCAATTTCTTAAAAAACATAAGAGGTGCATCTATTTATTGCATT
>WOVY01008829.1:0-15118 GCA_013436015.1 Rhipicephalus annulatus | reverse complement strand
CTTTAACCTAAGCGCCGTTGAGTTATAGTTCAGTCAACGCAATCGCGATGCCACCAGTACCTGAAAGTTGTAAAGGAAAATAAAAATGGTTTTCATCTTCTGTTTCTGTTATAAAAAAATGTGGAATCATTCACTGTTTGACGCATGAGCACTTTTTTATTTCCTTTTTCACGTTCACTAGAAGCTGGACTACTATCGACGCCTTCAAGGCAGCCCCAACGTGTTTCAAACGCCCTGCCCTGAGGCAGCGCGCACACTACGTTGCCTTGTCGCAAATAGACAAAAAAATGGCTGCTGTTGAAAGCTAAATTGCTACTATTGCATAAAATAGCTTGCTATCGAAGATTCGCGAAGACTTTTGACAGAAGTACTGAAGAAGCATCTCGAGACACCTATTTAGGGTTCGAAGTGTCAGCTATAAATGGTTTTGCGGAGCTTCACCTCACACTCGCCGATTCTCCAAGAGATTTGCTGCGACTTCTTGGACGAGGGACAAATTTCTCGGTTCCCTGAAGGGCCGTTGGCGCCTGCTTGTTTTCCGAACAACCACCGCGTCTCCCGAGCAGCACGGACTCACGGCACAAGAGGCTGTCATATTGGTCGTTTCTCCGCTGGTAACGTAATCCTTCACTCGCTGCGATGGTCCGCTCACACGCTCAGCGCTTGACGGTCTAGCGCGTGCGCCGTGGTGCAACCACCGGCTGGCTAAGCAGATCAGGAGACAGAATACGGTCAGCTAAGGGTGCTTATACTCTCAGAATACGTTTTCCGACAAACAGCTCTCCAGCGACATTTTGTGAAATTTGGAAAGCTTTCACATGACGTTAAAATATTTTCTCTCCTAAATATTTAAGCAATTCATTGTTTAGGCAATCCACTGAGCAGAATGTTTTTCGTCTTCGTCTGAAATGGTCCCGAAATTGGCTGATATATTTTGCGCTGAATCATTCACCTTCAAGGGATTCAAGTTGTGCAGAAATGACCAATAAGAAGGTTTGTGTTGCGCCTATTTTCTGACAGGGTATCGTGAGACAAAATGACACTGCCCTGTGGAACGTTGCGAGTAGATTTATATTCTTCTTCTGTCAGCGTGCGCATCAACAAGCATAAAAATGACTTTTACTCAAAGTTGTTGAAGTACCTCTTTATGAGGATCATCAGCATTTAGGCCTAATTTTCTACCATACAGGATCGCATGGCTGACATTGATAACATTGACCTTGCTGTTTTCTTCATGACCATAACAATTCTTGAGAATGCCATGGGCCTCCTCTACGGTGCATTCTTTCTCTGCACTATGCACCTGGCTGCCTAACCACCCTAAAGTTCTTATCAATCCAAGTGAGTTAGTGTAAATTTTTCCTTTTAGAAGTGCAGAACAATTATTTTCTGTGGACTTAGTCGGCCTTATAATTATAATTTAAATTTACACACTTGTTTTGACCAATATTAGAGGAAGAACATTGCTTGAGGGCTCCATTCTATGTTACGTAATGGTTTATGTAGTGAATGGACGATCGTGTATACTTTTTGATGCAATGACTATCAGTGTGCTAGCTAGCTTTCATTAACTTCTCACGAGCTCTCAATGATAATTTTGGTAGGTTCAGAAGTCGCCTGATGCAACTGTGTACGAAAAGTTCGACTGCAATGTTTGAAATCTATAGGCAATTTCAAGGCTGCAAGCGTTGCACCCTTAAGGAATTCCGGTCACCTCATTTGCTAACTCTTAACGTCGAACTTATTGCATGTTTTCAAGTTTCATGCAAGGATTATAAAAGCCTCTCTTTAGTTTTCCAGATAAAAAAAACATGCGTAAAGTACAAGAAAATGTCTTCTAATTTTTTAGAGCTCAAATGAATATTATTTAGATATATTTTGTCACTTATGAAAAAGAAATTGTAGAAAATTACTAAGCCATTTTCTAAAGCTGTTCTTGCCAACCGTTGCTATTAGGGCAAATCGGTGGACGAATACAAATGTCATCAAAGTCCTGTGTTTATAAACAGTGAAAGGGAATATATTAGAAAATGGACAATATGGCGAGAATTGCTTATTTTTCATAGTACGAATTCTCCCCCCCCCCCAGCTCTATCCTACAGCCTGCTGAAAATAGATACTAAGCATTTACACGATAATAAAAACATGACTTTTCCGCAGATGTTTTTTTGGAGCGTGGGGTAAGATGGGTGTGAGTGGACATGCCTCAGGTTGTGTTCACAAAGACATGCAGTGTTTTGTCAACAGCAGTCAAACATCCATAACAAGCACGACTGTGAGGTCACTTGCAATTACTTGTGTACGTGCTTACCGCATACTGCATGCTCCGGAGTGATTGCGGTATATTTACGGTATATTGAGCATAAAAGAATGTGTTGCTGGGCTAGTTGGTTCATAATCTTACAGCTTAGATGCGCAAACTTGATGGGGACCGAACGTTTCTGCAGCTTGTGTCTTGTCCGGCTTTTCTGCGTTCCTGTCATCATAGATTTTTCTCGTCCAAGTTTTAATAAGATGGTGTCCTGAGAACATATTAGGAAAAGCGGAAGTTAAATATTCTTACAAGTCCACTATTTAAAATCTGAACATTCTTCTGTTACGATGGTACATTCTCATCTAGCCGTCGGTTGGTCGCTTGAAAGTGAAAGGTATACCTTCAGCTCTCCGAGCAGACCACTAGCTATTTCGAAGAATCAAGATTTTTTTTTCCTTTGCACTGAACCAAAGACCTGGCACAGAGGCTGGAAAGCCAACCGTGCACCGACGCAATCGTTATTTATCGCGTATCACCTTCAACCTAAGATCTTTCAGAGATTGGTTGAGGGAATTGATCCTTCAGAAATAAAGACGTAGCTGGGATCTCATTTTTATGCGCAATGGCATAACTATCAAACAAGAAAGGTGCAAAAGTTAGAGTGCAAAGATCGCTATGGTGGGACCACACTGGTACACCGTTTGTATCACATCATCAGTTAGGTAATGAATGTCTGGCTTGAATAGTTATGGTTACAAAAGATATTTTGATTGCTCAAAAGATGCGGGCTGAGGCAGTTCTGCTCGTCTGTGGCCATGTGCCCAAACTCCTTAGAATTAGCATTATAAGTTATGAAATTTCCCAGCATGACAATGGGGTTTGTAAAGCGGACGGCTGCCACATGTACGCTTGTAGCCTACTTTGGGGTATTCCGGTGTAGGTGCAATTTATCGCAGAGCTTATAGAACAGGTGAAACAAGCTTACAGAAATACAGTTTGGGGAGGGTGTTTATCACTGTGTATGAGCACCTATTTTCGTTGCTAGAAAACGGTGAACCGAGTTTGTATCGCATCACCAGTTAGGTAATGAATGTTTTGCTTGGATAATGATGATTGCAAAATACAATTTGATTGCTCAAAAGATGCGTCTAAGGCAGTTCTGCTCTATTCTGGCCATGTGCCCAAGCGCCTTAGAATTACCATTATAAGTTACCAATTTCAGTTACTGCAAATTTTAGATGGGGTCCTGGTGCAAGCTTGTACTCTATTTACATTTTACACTGATTTTGTTGCTACACTCCGTGCTTACGTGGGAATGTTGTGCATCAGTGCGCATAGATGTAGCTCTATCAGGATATGTCAAATATCCAGTTGCAGTGGTGGCTCAGGATTTCAATCTGGTGCTCTTTCATTTCATCATAGTTTTCTGTCTCGCGCAAAACCAAGCTATTTACACATTTCCAGCGTTTGACATCTGATGCCCGAATATGTGATTGGTACAGATTATGAAGCACGGATTCACTGTGTCATTTTGTATCGAGGTACATTAATGGCTGATCGACGTGACCAAACGACGCGGTAAAGGCCGAGGCAACGAAATGGCAACACGGATGCTCTTTCTTTTCAAAGCACTTTAAGGAATGACTGTGCAAGTAATTACAAAACAACTTCCGTCGCATATTTCTTCTGGAGCTACCAATTTCGAGTGGCAGTCGCATAGTTCCCTAATTACAGGTAACGGTGGCACAGTACATGTGTTTTCTTGGACCGTCGCTTGACAATGTAGTTGCACTTGATGTTGAGAGCCTGCACTCACCTTGCAAAAAAATGATACATTTCTCGTGATATAATAGTTGTAATTGACAAAAAGACCATAGATAGCACTAATATTAACCTTTCCAAGTGACAGTTTGCCTTCATTTTGGCGGTGAATTGTTAACAATTTGACAGCTGAACTGCGTATTCAGTTTAGTAAAAAAAACGTCAAATAATAAAGAAGCACAAGCATGTGTGAATGACGGCCATTAGTTATATTATTGCAAGTATTCCCGATTTGACGGTATACATCTATATTGAAATGACGAGAAGCACATAAAAATGATAGAAAAAAGACACATAGAAAAGAGAACGCTTTGCATCGACACGTCAACCTTCTCTACATCCGCTGCTTGCAAAGGCTCGTGATGAAATACTCATCATGCTCTTGTTTGTAATTTTTAATTGAGGTCAAGGAGCAAAAAACAAAAATTCACTAGCTCGCGCATCTGGCGTCCACAAATCCACCTCCTTCAATGACCCCTCCCCACCCCATGCTAAAGTTACTGTTTCCAGAATACCCCTGTTTAATTTTTCATGGCTGCGGAGTTCGGTTCTATATACAACTGTAGTGGTATTTCGGCCGCAGCTAATTGGTTGAAGTTCGCTGACCAGCTGGTCCCTTGTTGCCTATTTTTTCTCCGCAACGTCATTTTGATGTTACGAAGCCTTCACAACTTTCGACGCTGATGAAACGGGGTAAAAGGCGTTCATCACAATGAATGCAGTGCCCAGACTTCCGCTTTCGTGGGTACGTCACGGAGGCCGTGTACAAACTTGCAATTATGCTTATCGCTTGCAATTATGCTTGCAATTATGCTTATTGCGGCCGCCCGTCTAACGCACCTGTAAAGGTCTATACGAGTAACCTGGATCATTCTGAGATATCTGGTGCACGTTCTTATTCAAGTTCTGGTTTGACAAGTTCCTCTTCTTGTAAATTGGGTTCACTTTCATTATGCACTGAAAATGCCCCAGCGTGTTTGGTGCATTACAAACCACCTCATTCTTACGAACGCCGCATTCTTATGAACGTGCCAGAAACTACAGGGCACATTACACACTTAGATAGTTTGAGTGATCACAACTTACTTCAAACAACCACAAACGTTCTTTTTCGATTCGCAGGTGTGGCGACAAAAAACCATACGGTATTATAACAAGGGAAATGATGCCATAGTTAACAAAGCCCTTGACTCCTTTTTTAGCCACTCGCTTTTACCGTCGTTCTACTCAACGCCCATTGAAAATAACTGGATAAGATACAAAGAAAAGTTGTGCGCACTGGTTGATGATTACGTGACCAGCCGATAAGAGCAACTATGGTTCACGAAACATCTTCGACAGCTTCGTAACAAAAAACGCTTAACTAAGGCTGCTGAACGTTCGGACAACGAGACATCTTAGAAAAAATCTGACAGGTGTGGAAAATGTTACAGATACGCTCTTTCCGCTGCCAAGGATAGATACTTTTCTCGTGATCTCCTTTCTCTGCTCAAATGTAATCCTAGGAAATTCTGGCAAATCTCGTGCACCGATGATCACAATAAACGCATTGTGTTACACGACGATAACAGTGCTCCCCTTCCAGACAATGAGTGTTCGTCTGTTTTCAATCATTTCTTTTCATCTATTTTCACAAAAGAGTGTTCAGATAGCCTGCCAGCGGTCGCTGATTGTGACTACCAATAAATGACACCCATGCATAGCTGAATAGAAGGTATCGCGCACTCCATTGATAAATTGAAGCTTTCCACTACATCAGGTATTGATAGAATTAACTCCAAAATACTTAGAAAGACAGTCTCAGTTTCTACCAAGACTTTATTCTACATTTTCCAGCAATCTCCAAACACTGGTCAGATTCCAGCTGACTGGAAAACTGCCAAAGTTGTTCCCATCTTCAAAGATGGTCACAAAAACATAGTTGGAAATTACCGACCATTTTTATTAACGTGCATTTGTTACAAGATGGTGGAAGACATTCTAGTATCTCTTGTTTAGAGCCCTCTTGATTCTAATAACTTTTTCGCAAAGCACCATGGGATCTGAAGAGGCTTGTCATGTGAGACTCAACTAGTGGAATTAACAACACATTTGCACTTCTAGATGGATTCAAACGAACAAGCAGACTGTATCTCCTAAGATTTGTCTAAAGCATGTGATCGCATTGCACATTGTCGCCTTTTCATTGAGCTATCGGCAATAAAACTGGATTTGTTAACTCTGGCCTGGCTCCGAAATTTTCTTTCTAACAGGCAGCAATTAACCATGGTGAACGATGTCTCCTCATCCTTGCCTTTTGTTGCCTCAGGTGTACCTCAAGGAAGCGTACTTGGTCCCCCATTGCTTCTCGTTTATATCAACGACTTGCCCAATAGCACATTATCCTGCATGTGCATATTTGCTGACGATTGCAGTATTTATCGCCCAATTGACAGTTCCACTTACCACATATACCTTCAAGATGACCTCAACTTAATTCCTAATTGGTGTGACGCATGGCTAATGCACTCAAACTCAATGAAGTGCTAAGTAATGTCGTTTAGCAGGAAGCATTCTAAATCCAACTTTTCAAACAGTATAAAAACAAGCCCACTATCCAAGACCTCTTCTTTTAGATATCTAGGCATCTCTTTTACTTCTAACCTTTCTTCGACTACCTATAATAATAACGTATGTACCAATGCTGCCAAATCTTTAGGGTACTTACGCCGCAACCTTCGAAGCTCACCTTCCTTCATTCGCAAGCTTACTTTCCAAACATTCGTCCACCCACAACTTGAGTTTCCTTCTCCTGTCTGGTCTCCGCATCAAAAATATTTGATAACTTCTTCAGAATCAACACAAAACAAAGCCGCTCATTTCACTGTTCAAAACTAATATTATCGTTCAAGTGTGACTCAAATAAAACTCTCTCTTTCATTCGAGCTGTTAAGTGATCGTCATGATATAGCCTTGTTGTCATTATTCCATAAATATGTGTACCAGCTTGACCATCTTAAGTTGGACCTTCATACTTCAATACACACATCTCGTATAATACATAATAATCTAGGTTTCACGCGACTTAACGTTTATACTGACACCTTCAACTATTCTGCACTTCCGCAAGCCATACGTCTACGGAACAGCTTACTTGATTATATAGTGGCGGAAACTAACTCGGCGAAATTCAGGCAATTTCTCAACACGCATATCTCCGGGAAACCATGCTCTGCCTAACTTGCCACACGTAATATTCAGTGCTTTTGTTCGGGTGTTTGCGCAGTTTTTATGTGCAACGGGTTACAAGTTGTAGTCTTCCTCCCCCTCTTTGTTTCGTCGCGCAAAGTATTCATTGAATCACTTGACTAATTGTTTGTATTTTATCATACCTTATAACATACAACACAACTTTTATTTCACTTTTTATTGTTACCCTTTCTGCTTGTTCTTCTATCATTCACCCTTTGTTGAATTTTGATCCTATTAAGTATATGTTTCACATTTCTCTGTTCTTGCATATCATATTTTGCTCCTTCGAGTGAATTTAAATTAATACCTTTGGTGTTTAAAAATTTTCTAAAGCCTCCCTTACTCAATGACCATGTGGCCATGTAAGGTATTTCAAATGAATAAATAACTATATACTGGCAGGTTTTTTGTACAAACAGATGCTTGTAGTGCTACTGAACATTACACTTAGTGCAAAGTACCTCAGGGAGGTGTTTTAAGCCCCACCTTGTTCAATGTTGTCCACATTGGTTTGTCGGAGGTTCAGCCAAAGTTGGTGTGCTTATCCATATAGGCCGATGATATTTGCCTCTGGAGTGCTGCAGTTATTCGCCCTCAGGTGCATGCACTAATACAGCGGGCAGCAACCCTTACAACAGCCTACCTTCACAAACAAGGGCCCATTATATCAACTGTGAAGTGCGCGTTGATTGCGTTTGCACGCAAACCAATGACGCCATATCCTGTTTACATCAATGGGCAGAGTGTCGAAGTGCACGGACGCATCGTTTTCTGCGTATAATTATCAACAAAAGTCTTTCGTGGAGCACGCATTGTGCGTACTTGAAAAAGAGACTGCTATCTATTGTGAATATTGCCACAGTTTGACATTCGCGGAAGACGCGTGGAACAATTTACGTTCTTAAAAGCCGTCACACAAGTAGCAAGAAAGCCGCGCCTTGGAACGCCGTTCTGCTTGCGCCATGATGCTACGCCACGGGACCGGCATGACAGTCTAGGTGAAGAGGAAAAGACCTACGAAGTGCAGACAGCGAAAAAGAGACATTGTGGCTTACCATTTAGTTTTGAGTTTACGGGCACAGGTTCGCCCAAATAAATAGTTCGTATAGTATCAGGTGCTATAGTTATTGGTAAAATTCTGGTGGAGGTGCTCGGTATGACTGCAAGCCCACCACAGGCAAGGGAATGAATTCCAGATCCCAGAAGATTGGAGCCAGCAGAATCGTCACCTGTTCACCAACGCACGAGTCGCCGATTACGTGTGAGCAGCCCGAGTTCGGCCCCCTAATTGATCCATCGAGACCTGTCGAGACCTCAAGCACAAGCATCACTGCGATGGCCACTCAGTCGATGCCATCTACATCTCACCTCATCGTGCATTCACCACGTACACCAGAGGTCTTTCACGGTGACACCTTTGAAGATGCCGAGGACTGGCTCGAAGGCTTTGAGCGCGTTGCAGGTTTGAATGGTTGGGACGAAGCCCGAAAACTTCGTTACGTTTACGTCACCCTGCAAGATTCGGCACGTACGTGGTTTGAGAACCACGAAGCGTCCTTGCTGTTGTGGGACGACTTCCGGCGAGAGTAATTGCAACCTATTTGAAATGGACCGCAAAGAGAAGGCAAAGGCACCTCCTCAGGCGAGGAACCAACGGAATAACGAGAGCGTGGCCATGTACATAGAAGACATGTCGCGGCTTTTCCGCCGAGCCGACCAAAACATGGCCGAGAAGAAGTCGTGGTACCTAATGGGCAGAGTAAAACAAAAGATTTTTGCAGGCCTGGTGCGTAATCCACCACCAACTGTGATGGAGTTCCGGTCCGAGGCAACGACCACGGAAAGGACACTACAGCAACGTGCGCGACTGTACAACAGAGACTTCGGCGTCTCTTCAGTCAGGGCGGAGTCAACAACCCTCCCCGCCAACGTTGACTTCCTCCGGGAAATGGTGAAGGCTATCGTTAAGGAGGAGCTCCAGAACTGAAACTCACACAAAGCCCTCCAGCGATGCCCTCAATCGCAGACTTTGTACGTGAAGAAGTGCGGCAAGCAATTCTTCAACCACAGCTTCAGGTGCCCCACCACTCGCAACCAGAACCTCAGTCACAGCTGTCGTGCGTGCAAGTCGTACGGCAAGACGTCAGACGCCCGAACTTTGCACAAGCTCCCATTATGCAACCGACGTGTCCTTGCAGTACGCCAGCACCGATGCCAGAAGTGAGACCCCGTAAGTGATGTATGGCGCACTGCATATCGGCGGCCCCTCTGCCACCGCTGTGGGGAGGCAGGTCATCTTTATCGGACATGCCACTACCGTCGGGTCGGGCTACGTGGCTTCCCAGGGAATGCACCCTTCCCTCGTAACGGTGAGCGCCCTTACGAAATGGAAGAATTTTTATCTTCGCGCTATGCCTCTCCAAACACTCAGCGACATGAATCGCAGTCGATTGCACCAATGCGCAACATGTCGCCGAGTCCACGCCCATCATCTACTTTCCCGATGCGTCGTTTACCAAGCCCACGACGGGAAAACTAAAACCAGCGACTCATGGAGGCAGGGCCACTGATTTTTGGAAAACTGAAAACCCTCGATCGTTAACCTGATTAGACGACGACACTGACACAATAACGGATAAGACGGACAAGTGCAGTATTGGCGACGTGACAACCGAGCTACAAGTCAGAATCGACAATGTCGAGACCGTAGCGTTATTAGACAGTGGTGCAGACTAGTCAGTATTAAGTAGCATGCTGGCAAAGAAGCTGAAGAAAGTGCTCGCTCATTGGACCGCACCGCAGATACGCACCGCCGGGGGGCACTTAGTCAAATTCGTAGGATTGTGCACAGCGAGAGTGGAAATACGAGGCCATGTGTACGTTAGCAGTTTTATTGTTCTCCCCGAATGTTCCCGTGAGGCAACTCTGGCCATGAACTTCCTGCAAGCAAACAGTGCTGGCATCGACTGGCAGAAATCCCAAGTGTCTTTCTCTACAGAAAACGCTGTTGTCATGTGTCATGCGGAGGAACCAATCGCTTCGTCTCTTCGTATTGTGGATGAAGGTGTGACAGTGCCGCCACGTAGCAGCGTGAGAGTTGCTGTGAAAAGCGACGGTTATCGTGAATATGCCGTAATAGCTGATGTAAATATCGAACTGCTACTCACAAAGGGGTTATGCGTGGCTAGAGGTCTAGCGAACCTGCGGAATGGATATACTGATGTGCTATTGACTAACTTTACCAACGAGGCGCAGCATGTAGCGAAGGAAGCAGCCATAGCATAACTTCATGACTACGCACAAGTCTCAGATGTTTGCATCATGAAAAAAGCACCAACAACTTTCTCAACAGTGGACAGTGTCCTCGAGAAAATAGAAAATGACCGAGAGCTTTCATCTCCGCAGAAAGACCAGATTGTGGAGTTGATTAAAGAATTCACATAGTGTTTTTCCTCTTCATCGAACGTCGGACGTACTTCAGTAGCAAAGCACCGCATTGTAATCTAAGGACATGTTAGACCAGTATGTCAGCATTCATACCAAGTAGCTCCGAAAAAAGGGGGCGATAAAGAAGCAAGTGCAAGAGATGCTCGACGACGATGTCATGCAGCCCTCCAAAAGCCCATGGGCATCGCCGGTAGGACTTGTCAAGAAAAAGGACAACACCATGCGGTTCTGTGTTGACTACAGAAAACTCAACCTCGTCACGAAACGGGACGTGTACCCACTCCTACGAGTCGACGATACGTTATATAAACTGCGCAATGCACACTTTTCTCATCGTTGGACCTAAAAAGCGGGTACTGTCAAATAGAAGTCGATGAACGAGACCATGAGAATACGGCGTTTTGTGACACCTGACGGACTCTACGAGTTCAAAGTACTCCCATTGGGTTTGTGTTCTGCTCCCGCTACCTTTCAGCGCATGATGGACACTGTGCTCTCCAGCCTCAAATGGCTGTCATGCCTTGTCTATCTTGATGACGTAGTAATTTTTTTGCACTACGTTCGAGCAGCACGTCCAGAGATTGAGAATGGTGCTCAACGCTATTCGCATGGCTGCACTTACGATCAAACCCGAAAAGTGCCACTTTGGATTCCGTGAGCTTCGGTTCCTCGGGCACAATGTCAGTTTTCATGGGGTCCGCCCAGACTCAGATAAGATCACTGCGGTAGAAAATTTCTCAACGCCAAGAGACAAGAAGGCTATGCGACGTTTCCTGGGGCTTTGTGCCTACTATAGGTGCTTCGTTGAAAACTTCTCCAAAATTGCGGAACCCACTGACACGGCTTACGAAGGAAGGTGTACCATTCATCTGGCAGCAAGAGCAAGAAGACGCATTCTCCGAGTTACGACGACGTTACACTCGCCTCCCATACTCGCTCATTTTGATGAAGATGCCAAAACAGACATTCACACAGACGCCAGCAACGTTGACCTCAGTTCGATTCTTGTTCAGTGGCAGAACGGGGAAGAAAAAGTTATTGCTTACACAAGCCGCACTCTGTCGAAAGCTGAGTATAATTATTCAGCTACAGAAAAGGAATGTCTTGCAATCATATAGGCCATCAGTAAGTTCCGTCCAAATTTGCACGGTAGACCATTCCGAGCCACCAGCGACCACCATTTGTTTTGTTAGCTTGCAAACCTCAAAGATTCTTCCGGCACATTTCCTAGATGGAGCCTTTGCAGGAATATGACATCACCGTAGTCTACAAGTCTGGTCACAAGCACGATGACGCGGATTGCTTGTCACGAGCACCAGTCCAGCCCTCATCTTCTAAGCATGAACAATATTCCGCATTTCTTGGAGCCGTGAATGTGTCGGAGATAGCTCATGGTTAGTGAATAAACCCAGAATTACTTCTGCTCATTCAATGCTTAGAGGGGCAGCAAGTTGCAGTACCGCGAGTTTTCGACCGTGGACTCTGTTCCTAAGTCCTCGGCAACAACGTTCTCTACAAGAGACACATAAAACACACCGGTGAAACTTTCTTGCTTCTGATACCATCGTCGCGGCGAGCGGAAATTTTAGAAGCGTGTCATTATGACCCATCGGCAGGTCACTTGGGCATTAGTAGGACTTTCGCAAGAATCTGCCAGAGATATTACTGGCCAAAATTGATGGATTCTGTAAAGCACTATGTAAAATTATTCCGAGATAGCCAAAGACGCAAAGTGCCAACCCCAAAGCCAGCAGGTCTTTTGAAACTGATACAGCCACCGAAAGTCCCATTTGAGCAGGTCAGAATGGATTTGCTAGGACCATTCCCTATGTCATCGTTCGGGAAGCGCTGGATAGTTGTTGCAAACCGACTACATGACCCGGTATGCCAAGATGTCATCTCTCACAAAAAGAACGGCAAATGAAGTGGCTCAGTTTCTTGTGACCCAGATAGTGCTGCGACAAGGTGCACCTAAAGTCCTTATAACTGACAAAGAAACTGCGTTCGCTGCCAGGCTAGTACAGTCTGTCATGAAACTAACGCACACCGACCACAGAAGAACTACAGTGAACCATCCGCAAGCTTACGGTTTAACCGAAAGGCTGAACAGGACGCTCCCTGGCGTGATCGAAATGTATGTTGACGTTGAGGCTCGCACTTGGGACACCATATTACTGTATGCTACATTGGCATACAATACCGCAGTACAAGAGACAACCCACTTCACGCCATTTCAACTTGTTTATGGTCGGACAGTAATAACGACATTAGGACGCGATGCTGCCTGTCAACAGCACGAATGAGAGGATCCTGACAATGGCGAATATGTAGAAAGGGCAGAAGAGGCACGACAACTAGCACGGAACCGCATCATTCAACAGCAGGACGTTGACGCGCACCGTTACAATCTAAGACGAAGGGACGTTCACTACTCCCCAGGAGACCAAGTGTGGGTCTGGACGCCTGTACGTTCACGTGGCCTATCAGAAAAGCTTATGCGGTGCTATTTTGGCCCTTACAGGGTTCTTCGTCAGCTAAGCCCATTAAACTACGAAGTGATCCCTGAAGGTCAAGTATGCACAACACGACGCGAGAATCTCCCGGAAGTTGTACAAGTAGTACGGATGAAACCATACTACGACAGGAACTGCCAAAGCGAACTGACTCACGTCGTATAACACAACGAGAAGTCCTATTGTTTAGAAACTGTCAGCCAGCTGTACGCATCGGAGCGATGCGTGCTACGAGGGGACTAATGCCACAGTTTGACATTCGCGGAAGACGCGTGCAACAATTTGAGTTCGTAAAAGCCGCCCACACAAGTAGCAAGAAAGACGCGCCATGGAACGCTGTCTTGCACGCGCCACGATGCTACGCCATGGAACCGGCATGAGACTCCAGATGAAGAGGAAGAGACCGACGAAGTTGAGACAGCAAGCAAGAGACATTTTGGCTGGTCCTTTAATTTGTAAGTTTACGGGCACAGGCTCGCCCTAAATAAATAGTTGGTATGGTACCAGGTGCTATACTTATTGGTAACAATATAATGAAACTCATGAGCGACAAAGCTTATAGAACTTCTGTAGCCTCCATGATACAGCTGTACAGGGTTCTATTTCTGTGTCTATTGCGCTACAGCTTGCCGGTACTGACGAACACTTGAAATCCAACATCAATTCATTGGAGAGTTTGCAGGGTCTGGCGCTGCGTATCTACCTAAGACTCTCTGATGCACTTCTATCTATGCCACAATTGCGCTTGCCAAAGACCATCCGGTCCGGACGTATTGTCACGGGGTCGTGACGAGCTTGAAAGCAGGAGAAGGAATGGTCAGATCACCCCTCCGCGGTGTTCTAGTGGCTAAGGTACTCGGCTGCTGACCCGCAGGTCGCGGGATCAAATCTCGGCTGCGGCAGCTGCATTTCTGAGAAAGGCGGAAACGTCGTAGGCCTGTGTGTTCAGAATTGGGAGCACGTAAAGAACCCCAGGTGGTCGAAATTTCCGGAGACGTCCACTACGGCGCCTCTCATAATCATATGGTGGTTTTGGGACGTTAAACCCCACATATCAATCAATCAAACTGTTTATTTGGGCAAACCTGTGCCCGCAAAACGGAAAGTCGGGTTATGGTAGCACACTTGCTCTGATCGAAATTTATCCCAATGTTTACCCTAATATTTACCCCAATGCACCGGCCGGTTTAGTCTGTTTGGTCGACATGATCACCAAAAAGATCACATCTGCGAGGTGGGGCAATTAATCTTATCTCTCTTACGTTCTGCGAAAAATAGCCGGGTCATTGTTGGACGGGCACATTCGATATTTCCGAGCACCACGTCATACATTTACAGTTATTATGAGGGAATCCAGTAAAGAAGGAGGTGTGTAAAACATCATGAATAATTATTATTATTATTATTATTATTATTATTATTATTATTATTATTATTATTATTATTATTATTAATTATTAGTAGTAGTAGTAGTAGTAGTAGTATTATTATTATTGGGGCTTCCACATTCTTAAACCACGTTGATACTAAGAGAAGCCGTAATAGAGGGCTCTATAAAATTAGATCATCTGACGTACCTTAGGGTACACTGAAATCGCACAGTACATGGTCCTGTACCTCGTCGCCTCCATCGAAATGCGACTTCTGCAACCGGGATCGAACTCCCGACCTTTGAGTCAGCAGCCGAGCACCGTAGCTATATGCTGTTGCAAACGAGGTGGTATAAAACACTATCGCTTTGTGGAAGTAATGAGCCCTCTGTGTGCATAAGAATCCTGGCAAGCTCGTCGAAAATGTGATGATGTTGTGGAAACAGGCCACTCACACTTAAGGGTGGCTCGACAAAAACATG
>WOVY01008828.1:0-15271 GCA_013436015.1 Rhipicephalus annulatus | reverse complement strand
AAAGGTCAAAACGAGTACGCATGCGCATATGGCTCCAGCCGGATTCTCGCCGTGACCAAAGGCAAAATCGTAGCCAGAACATGAACTAAAGAGGAGGAGTGTTTCGGTGTGTGCTAAGTCCACCAAGATTGTTTCGCCATGCTCGTTCAATGCAACATCTGCGTTTTTCAGCAATGTTGCGTTGCCGTGAACAACAGAAAATGGTTTCGCTCTCTTCAACTTACCTCGTGCTTTCCGAGATGAAGCGCACCATGAAGTGCAACTATGAACCATTTCACGGGAATGCTTTCGTGCAACTCCGTCAACGTATGTCGACGCGGATTTGCGAAGCGATTCACTTGTCGGTTTTTATTGAAACGCCAGGCGCGCGTCTAATGCGTGTCTAGTGCATGCCAGTTGGTACAAATACATGTGGGTATGCACGTATACAGAACAGCTGTAGGTTGTAATCAACGCAACTTCAGAAACATTTCTTTCTTGACCAGTTCCCGCTTGAGCCGAAACGCGCTGCTTTGAGACACCTCACCAGTAGAACTCTCACTTTTCAGGAAGTTCCCAGCACCGCATCAGAATCACTTGGCATCACGATTGTCCAAATGGGCACATTTAAAAAAACGTCATCGCAGTGCTGCTGGACGAGTGTTCGTACCAGTCTGGTCGTAGTTTTTTTTCTTGCGTGTGCACAAGCCGGTTGTAATCAATCATCACAACGTCACGCCCTGTGGCCACTTACAGGATCCAGCAAGAAGCACGTTCACTGTGTCACATCACGAACAAAACACAATCGGCGAAGTGGACTGGTTAGAACTGGACGAAATACCGCGGCCGTGGAACTAAAATGTACTACGCGAGACGCCATGGCTAGTGGTGTAAAGTATAGAACTGCCCAACGTTGCCGGTTGAGTAAGGCACATCCCGCTTGCTCTTGTGTTGTGCCGTTTATGTTCATAAAGGTAACTGTTTATTCTACGTCTTATTTCGTTCCATTTTGTTTAATTTACATCTACTCACCGTAGCAACAGAACCCAAACATTCGCTTTTGGATGAAAGATTTAAACCTTCTAGGGGGCGCTTCAGGCAAATAAGCGAGGAGGAAAAGGGAGGGTGTCGCTACCTTGGAAACTTGTTTCATCTAGGGACCTTATGACTCCTAGATATCGGTGGCTCTTCACGTAGTTGACGGTGTGTCCATTGATTTTATTAACATATGGACTCATCGCCTTATGCGTGAATGCTATAAGCGAGCACTTCTCTGATGGCAGCTCTAGTCCCCATTCTCCCAGGCACTTTGTCGCTAGTGTAGCCGCTCTCTGAAGTCGGGCCGCAAATGAAGGCGTGTTACGCCTGACGCCCAGATGCAGATATCATTTGCATATATTGATAGATGGGCTGATTCTGGAAGTGCGTCAACCAGGCCGAGAAGCGCCAGATTGAAAAGTGTGGGCCTAAGAACACCACCTTGAGGTACACCACGACGCAAGCAATGATGCGTTGTTGTGCCATTATCCGTCTGCACAAAGAAAGTTCTGCCTTTCAAATAGCTGTCGATTCATTCGTAAACCCGTCCCCCTAATCTAACATTTTCCACGACACCCAGAATGGCGTCATCTGATACATTATCTTAACCACCTTTCACGACCAAGAGCGACGCTGCAGATAAACTTTTCAGTCTTTTTTGATGCCGCACAGACGAGACCACGTCAATAACGTTTTCAATTGCGGACCGCCCACGCCGAAAGCCCGTCATGGCATCAGGATATACCTCGTAATGCTCCAGGTACCACTTTAGGCGAGTCAAAATCATCTTCTCCATCACTTTTTCGAAGCAACTGGTAAGCGCGATAGGGCGATAAGAGGTCAAGTCCAGAGGAGATTTGCCTGTTTTGAGCACAGGGACGAGGCGGTTGGATTTCCACGAATGAGGGACAAATTAGCTGCTCCACGAGTCATTGTACAAGGAAAGAAGGGCCCGTCGATTTGCTTCACCGACGTTGCAAAGAGCCCTGTACGTGATCCCATCCGGTCTAGGCAATGAAGATCGTTTGCATGCCGTCAAGGCCGCTTGGAGTTTCTCTAGAGAAAAAAACGGTGTCCATTCTTGAATCTCTGGAGACTGGAGCATTTTCTAGGTGACGCGTGGTGCACGCGGACGCCTGACCGGCAATGTTCATGCAGAAATCTTCTGCTGCTCCAATTTCAGAGCGGCCTTAGTGGAGAGACAGACACTTGAAGGGCGATGTGATGTGGCGATTTTCGTAGGCCATGAACGATGCATAACTGAATGCAAAAACAGCGCAACCTAGAAGTAGTTACTTCGTAACTACGGAAGCGAAAAAAACAAAAACAGAAAAGAGCGCTGACTTTCAACAAAGATTTAATATCAGAGTGGTGTACATATATAGGCGAAAAATGAGAAAAATTGGCGTGCGTAGAAGGGTGCAGGAACAACCTCTGCGATACAATGTCAGCAAAACTCTTGTCTCTTGTTGAATGGGCTGAAAATAACTACATATGTAACTTAGAAAAGATTGAGATACGCAATCTCTTTTTGCAACAACGCAACCGATGGGCAACTTACACATATACCGTCAAACTTGTTTATTTAATAAGCTTCAATTATCTCACGAGTGGCCTGCGGGTTGTGCTTGCTTCATACCTCGCAACGCTCAAAACTGGCACGCAGCCGCAGTCTCTGCAGTGGATTTCGAGGTGTCCTTGAACTACGTTGTGTACATTGTTATTGTGCTCTCTTAACGGTCATTAAGGCACCTTCCGGCTTGCCCTATGTATACCATTCCGGACGAAAGCGGAATGAGATATACGACACCAATAACACAACGTACAAAGCGCGTTCTGTGTTTCACAGTGCATCTTCCTCTAATAGCAGCTGGATTATTCGCCAGCTTACAAAGCTTTGCAAACTTTTCTGGGGCGGAAAAACACAGTGACACCAGCGCGTTTACCGATTTTTCTCAGCCGATGCGACACGTTTATGCAGATAAGGAACTGCAACACATTTCATGGGAACAGGTGCACTTTGAGGCTGAGATCGCCCTCCTTGCCCTCTTTGGTAAAAGACTCTGAGGCGGTTATTAAGTTTTTATGGTCTAATGACAAAGGTCTGAAGGCTTTCTCGATAGACGTGAAATATCTATATTATTCACTTCCACATAACGCACTGCTCCAGTGCTTAAAAGAGTGCATTGATTCGTTCGGATCGATAAACTTCCAGAATGCGTCAGGTATGCCAGTTCATGGTTTTCTGGAATTGCTTTCATTTTATTCAAAGTCAACGGTTGCGTCTTGGAATAAGCAACATTTAATTAAAAAAAGCGGCGTTTGCATAGGTTCCTGTTTGGCACCAGTCCTGAGTGACATATTTCTAGCGCATAAGGATCGCCACATTCAAAAGATCTCGACTTGTCTCTTGTTGTGAAGGTCTGTAGGTTTGTTGATGATTTCATTGTATTTATTGATTGTTTGGATACTGTTTTTCAAGTTGTTGTCCTGAGTCTTCTAGATTTGTTTAAGAAGCACTTGTATCCTCTTGAACTTACTCATGAGTTGCCATGTGAAAATTTGATTAGGTTCTTAGAGCTAACACTCTGTCTTAGAAGTAATCATTTGTGCTGGCTGTTTTCACCGAGAAATGGTAAACCCTTTTATCTTTCCACTCAGCTCATTAAAAATTTGTGAAAAGGGGTATCATTAAAGGTTGCCTGGTAGACGCTTTTAAGAGGTCATGCCCACACTTGATGCAGTGCAGTTTCAAAGCACAGGTAGAGCGCCTCTTAAGCGCTGGTTACTCGAGCACCCTGATTCTGGTATTGTGGAAAAACTTTTGAAGCAAATTAAAAATCAAGGAGTGCGATCTCAGCCTCAAAGCGCGTCTGTTCCCATGAAATGTGTTGCAGTTCCTTAGCTGCATAACGTGTCGCATCGGCTGAAAAAAATCGGTAAACGCGCTGGTGTCACTGTTGTTTTTTCCGCCCCAGAAAAGCTTGCAAAGCTTTGTAAGCTGGCGAATAATCCAGCTGCTATTAGAGGAAGATGCACTGTGAAACACAGAACGCGCTTTGTACGTTGTGTTATTGGTGTCGTATATCTCATTCCGCTTTCGTCCGGAATGGTATACATAGGGCAAGCCGGAAGGTGCCTTAATGACCGTTTAAGAGAGCACAATAACAATGTACACAACGTAGTTCAAGGACACCTCGAAATCCACTGCAGAGACTGCGGCTGCGTGCCCGTTTTTGAGCGTTGCGAGGTATGAAGCAAGCACAACCCGCAGGCCACTCGTGAGATAATTGAAGCTTATTAAATAAACAAGTTTGACGGTAAATGTGTAAGTTGCCCATCGGTTGCGTTGTTGCAAAAAGATATTGCGTATCTCGATCTTTTCTAAGTTACATGTGTATTTGTTTTCAGCCCATTCAACAAGAGACAAAAGTTTTGCTGACATTGTATCGCAGTGGTTGTTCCTGCACCCTTCTATGCATGCCCGATTTTCTCATTTTTCGCCTATATATGTACACCACTCCGATATTAAATCTTTGTTGAAGATCAGCGCTCTTTTCTGTCCTTGTTTTTTCGCTTCCGTATTTACGAAGTAACTACTTCTAGGTTGCGCTATTCCTGCATTCAGTTATGTCCTACCAACTTGTCCAAGCTTCCACGCTCCACGAACGATCTTCCATGTCTGTGCCAAAGGCTTGTGCAAATCCAACGGTTCGCACAGAGATTTACATAGAAAAGGCTGAAGTGAATTAATTTTCCGCTGATTTTTTTTCTGTAGGCGCCTTGCCTCCTTCAAGTCGTGAATGAACTTAGTGCGCCTATATCTTTGTTCTGCACGACGACGGATCGCTTTGAGCCATTCGAATGACGCTTCATGTTGACAATATTTGGAAGTGGGTTCAATATAAGTCGCTTCTTCAGCAGCACATCTAACCACATCCTCGAGGCAGTCAAGAGGAGGCGCTTGATTTTCTCGACACCTCTCTTCCGTCAGTGACTTGAACTTTGTCCAGTCGATGCCAATCGAAGTGTCATAGCTTTGCGATTTTTCCAGGCCCTTGATTTTTAAATAAGTTGGTATGTGGTCGCTTCCATGAGTTTCATAGTCTGCGAACCACTTGACCTTTCCATTTAGACTTCGTGACACAAAAGTCACGTCAAGGCAGCTGCTGTATGTCGTTCCCCGTAGAAACCTTGGGCTTCCGTCGTTTACACAAAGCAGCTGCTGCTCCAGAGCAAAGAAGAGTACTTGCCTTCCGCGACTGTCTATCTTCTGACTTCCCCATAGTGGGTGGTGAGCGTTGAAATCTCCGGTGATGATCCCTGGTCCAGGTGTGGTTGTTAACAGTGCACGTAGTCTTTCATGTTAAAAATGACTTGGTGATATATATGCGCCTACAAGCGTGAAATTGAGGTATCTACGTTTTACTGCCAAGCAGACATACTGGTTGTCATCGTGAGGTGCTACACAGTGCTGGATATAGGTAAGGTCGCATCTGATATATACAATGACTTTGCTCCGTTCATTGCAGGTAGCGGACTTGAAGGCTTCATACCTGGATAGTCGTATTGCATTGTGTAGCCGGTGCTCACAGATAACAATTATTGCAAACCGGTTCTTCAACACAAATTGTCGAATATCAGAAATACGGGGCTTGAGGCGTCGGGCATACCACTGAAAAATGGAAGCTCCTTTGACTTCTTTACGAAAGGTTTGCAGAAGAAAACTCCCCTAAATATTCTGCAATAACATAGGTGTGAAATGTGGAATACGAAGGGAAACAAATGGCAGATCCCACGTACAATGAGAATCGATGATATGCGAAGCATGAATGAGAAGTATTGATATGTCATATTAAAATCATGTTTAAATCATGTTTAAATGATTAAACTATTAAATCATGTTTAAATGATATGTCATATTAAAATCATATCATGTTTGAATTTGTCGTTTACATTCGTCATCTATTCACGTCACGTATTCCCGAACTTAGTATATGTGGAGCTAGTGAAACGGCCGCGAGCACGCTATGAGCGTGGTATGTTGTCGGGTTCTTACGTGACACGCGTGTCAGGATTATTAGAGAGTTTTAGTACTGCGTACGCTGCGTACGTGGCGGCGTTGCGTACGTATGGACGCCACGTTCTGCGTAGTGCGCATGCGCAGACCGCAACGCGCACGTATCGCGCTACGTACGCAGCCGCTACGTACGCACGCATGAGATGCGTGCGTGCGTACGTATGAGCTGATCGCGCCGCTCTCGAACAAGTTCGCGACAGCGCGAGACTTCGTTTTGCAAATAGGTGGCATCGAAGGCAAGCACCGACCGGCTCTGTGGATTAAAATATGGCCATAATCTGGCTATAACACTTGGATTTGCTCACAGTGGCTGTCAACAACACGTGCTTCTATTTTGATCTACCAGATAGCGCAACACGATTCACGCTCGTTACGTACGCGGGTACTACGGCGTACTAAAAGCCGATTAGTGACAAACGACGCCACGTAACGCAAAGCGCTTGCGTGATGAGTACGTAGAACCATTCCGCAGTACTAAAACTCTCTATTATGTTTGCGCTAGTCATATATTTCGTAATCCATTGACGTCACGGAACACCAAATTAGGTATATGAAGAGCTAGCTAAACGGCCGCGAGTGCATAAAGGGCCCAATATACTAAAACGTAACGTTGACGCGCGCGCACGCTGGGCACAGCGGCGCTATACGTTAGCAAAACGTAAGCACTCTACACTCCGACGCCAGACGCATCCAGCGTACCGGCATAAAATGCGACATGCTGCATTTCGCGCCGATGCGTTACCCAGACAACACTACGTCTCCCTCTTTTCGTGACGGAGGGACACCGGACGTGCTGAAACGCGCATGTGTCAAAGCAACGCAGCGCGGGACGCGCCTGCGAGTGTATGGCAGGACCAGCGCCTGGCGTGGCAACGGTGACGCGACGAAATGAACGCCGGCGAGCACGCGCACCGCGTCACGTCGAAATGTATTGGCGCCTTGACTATGGCATGTAGTCATGTTTTTACTAAACACGCATCTCACGATTATCATGTTTGCACCAGTCATATACCTTCGTCATCTATTGGCGTCACGTAATACTGAATTTCGCATATGTGAAGCTAGCGAAACGGCCACGAGCGCTTCATGAGTGTGGCTTGTAGTTATGTTGTTACATGACAAGCTGGTCGAAGTTATCATGTTTGAATGTGTCATCTACCTGTGTCGTCCGTTAGCGTCGCGTAATACTGAGTTTGGTACTTGTGAAGCTAGAGAAACGGCTGCGAGTGCATTATGGCGTAGCATGTAGTGATTATATGCTACGCTCATAATGCTCATAGTGATTACATGCTACCTTCGTGATAACACAAATGTCATGATTATCATGTCTGCACTAGCTACATACCTTCTTCATCCATTCACGTACTGTAATACCAAATTTGGTATATGTGACGTGAGCCAAATGGCCGCGAGCGCACCATGAGCGTGGCGTGTAGTCATGTTGTTACATGACACAGATCTAATGAATTTCATGTTTGAACCAGACAAATACTTTCTTCATCCATTCACGTACTGTAATACCAAATTTCGTATATATGACGTGAGCGAAACGGCCGCGAGCGCACCATGAGAGTGGCATGTAGTCATATTGTTACATGGCACATATGTCATTATTTTCATGTTAGGGTCTGTCGCTTGTGTTCGCCATGCAATTAAGCCATACCATACCAGTTGTGCAACATGTCATGTGAACGATACCACCGCAAGAGCAGCAAAACCATGAAATGTAAATCATGACATAAGTTTATTGATTTTCATGTTATGACTAATTGAATAAGTTCTCGATACAGTCATGTTATACGATACCAAGTTTCGTATAAACGCCGTTATCTAAACGGCCAGGAGAGCTAAAAGTCGTGGATAGATAGATAGATAGATAGATAGATAGATAGATAGATAGATAGATAGATAGATAGATAGATAGATAGATAGATAGATAGATAGATAGATAGATACGCCCGAAGTCGCTGAAGTTCACTGAGACATGCTTCGCATTTTAAATATAAACCATGCAGGTTGCGCAATGAAAACTGTTTCTTGAAGTCCTAAAGTGCAGCCAGTATTCTGAATCCACTGATGAGTGAGAGAATTCTAGCTTCCATATATAAAACTTCATTTCCTACAAGTTTAGGCATGCAGCGCCAAGCATATGCGCAGGGCCTGCTTCACCAGAAAAACAAGATAACGCAGCATATAGGCAGGCGCCTTGGAGTATAAGACGCATCCACAATCTGGAACCGGCCTCACATACATGCGGTATACTATAATGACGTGTTTGTGCGCATTCCTGATCTCCTGTTGCTTATCCTCCGTAATATGCCGACTTCCCGAACACCCTTTCCTGCAATATATTTAATGTGGTTTCACCATACTAGAGAGCTGTCGTATATCACTTCTCATGGGCGTATCAGCCGGGGGGGGGAGAAGGGCGCGTGCCCCCCCCCCCACTGAGAAAAGTTTAAAAGCTGAGCCCCCCCCCCAGTTTAGACAGTGGTCACTGTCGGCTGCATGCTGGGGAAACCAACAACTCGGGCGAATTTTTCCTTCGCTGATCGCTCAATTAAATTGTTGCGAGGAAATCCAATTGTTACCAGGGCATGCTTTAATATAGGGCAATATTTCCAACATTTCTGTTGTGACAATTTCCTCGAAGGCTCTTTGCCTTGCGGGCCGCCTATGCGGTGCTTTTTTGCCTTGAACTGTAGCATTGTAAAGCAGGCTACAGTACGAGGCGCAAAAGCGTATACTGCTTTTTTATGGATGTTTTGCCTGCTTTGTTGTGGAGGGGAACGAGCAATCGTTTTATGGACCAATAAGAGCGTTTTATGCTTCAGGAAAATGATTTTCTTTAATAAAAAAGAATAGTATCATCCAGGCTCTGTCGAAGCAGCTGTGAGTCAATAATTCTGACGAAATCTTTTTAAGTGTTTTAGTTTTGCCGTACTGGAGCACCAAAAAAAACGGTTCCAGCTTTTGTTTATGACAGACCTGATCAGCATTTCTCATGGAAGCTCAGTGAAAAGCTCAGCGATGGGTGAAGCGCAGCTTGACTCATCGAACTAGGAAGAAGATGAAAGAGCGTGGTTTTTCGCACAATGAAGGCCTAGTTGGGAGTCGCGCTAGTTATTTATCTTTCAACTCGAATTGTCGTTAACAGCGCAAAATACAAAACACACACACACACAACCACAACCATATATATATATATATATATATATATATATATATATATATATATATATATATATATATATATATATATATATATATATATATATATATATATATATATTGTTAGAAAACTACATCACGCTGAAGAGGCAAGACAGACAGCCAGAAAGACGACGTGATTCTGGGATGTGGGGCACGCTCTCGCTTGCCATCCCGGCTTAGGCTTGGCGTCGTGCAAATATATCTTCGCAGTGGATGACAAGTTGCCGCTTCTAACATGTCTAGCCACAGGAATGCTGCACCAACAGCCTTGCCTCGCACCTCAATGGCGCCCACCTCACCTGTGGTCATTGTGACTACTACACCCCGTGATCCTGGCAATTTTTCGGGCACTGACGGCGAAGACATCGATGAGTGGCTTCAACTTTACGAGCTCGTGAGTGAAAACCACAGGTGGGACCCAACCATAATGCTGGGAAACATTATCTTTTTCTTGAAAGGTACGGCCAAGGCGTGGTTCAACAACAACGCGGAAGAGCTCACTGGCTGGGATGTCTTTAAGACGAAGTTGCGCGAGTTGTTCGGCCAATCTGCTGGGTGCAAGCAGGCAGATAAGATACTGGCCTCTTCAGCTGTATCCGCGTGTTTGTCCAGGATAGTTTACCATTGCTAGGACAGGCTCCTTGTAATCTGTGACGCAAATCGTGAAGGTGCCACGTCCCGGATACTTGGCAGCACCCACGTATCGTTCCTGCGGGTCATCGCGGTGGTTCCGGACGTTCTTTACCCTGGCAAGTCGCGTTCAGGATGCATGCTGTGAGGGGCGCGCTGAACTTCAAAGCATTCGATAATAGAATCAATACACCGATGCAGTCACATTGTCTGCATGAAAACTTTACAAAAACAAGAGGCTGTGACCCACACCAGCTGTGGTGAATTCAAGACCCCTGCTATATACTAACAACAGAGCTGGGCTCTGTTTGTCATATCGGTGATGAGTGCATGCATGCTTCTCTTAGAAGGGCAAGACACAACTGTGGAACTTGCGCCAACTGTGTGTGTACTTTAATATTTTAAATGAAGTTCAGTATCATAGATGCGAAAGTATTCTATGCAACGTGAATGTCGTTGACGCAATTTAAAAAAAAAACGAAATACAAGCATACCCAGTGCATCGGCAAACTATTAGGGCTTTTGTTGAACCGGATGAGCAACCGCCTTTAGGAGGTAAGCAATTAACGAAATGGGCTAGTTTGTTCTCGAGTGTTCAAGCCCCATGCATCCACGATACATTTCCTACATTGGCCTATTTTTCTCATAATTACTATTATTTTCCTTTGTTTTGTTTGGAACTATTGACAACAGCCCCACTGCAGTGGTCTTATGGCTAAGGTACTCAGCTCCTGACCTGCAGGTCGCGGGATGGAATCCCGGCTGCAGCTGCTGCACTTCCGATGGAGGCGGATATGTTGTAGGCCCGTGTGCTCAGATATCGGTGAACGTTAAAGAACCCTAGGCGATCAAAATTTCCGGAGCCCTCCACTACAGCGTTTCTCATATTCATATGGTGGTTTTGGGACGTTAAACTCCACATATGAATCGATCAACTATTGATAACACAAAAAAACATATAGTTCGGCAAATAAATCAAGAAGAAATCATTTGACTTACCTTATTAAGGCGCATTTTACGCCTCCAAGCATAAGTATGAGCGTCAAGCTTGAAGCAGTTCGCATGATGCACACCCTATGACTGGACTGATATGTTATAATTGTAGCCTGTTAAGTAAACAGCTTTATTACGCCAACGCAATTTCAGTGAAATAATGTTGCATATATTCACACGTCCTTCTTTTTTTAAATAAATCACAGATATGGGAATCAATAGCAAGTGAATAAATAGGGGATAGGCAATGACTACGTGCCAATAGTGATACGTGAACGCCATAATGCAGTACGAAGGCTGTTCTGAGAGTCGTGCTAATTCCCTGGAGCAGCTGTCCTCTATTGGTAAACACTCTCCCATAGTAGAGTGTCAAGTACTCTAAATCGTCAACAAGTTTTTCTAAACACACATGCGAAGCGCTCCTTTTTATTATTCGCATTTGCACAATTACCATTAAAAGTATTGTTGCCGTGCCAGTAACGTATTGGTTTAGCCATCGGTGTAGTAAACATTATCGGGGCTTTTGCACGCTTGCCTGGATGCCATTTCATTCTTTCTTTGCACAAGATTTTTTCTCGCTTTTATCACTATTACAGTAATAACATTGTATTATATCTCAACATTACTTGCTCAATAGCACCTACTACGAACTAAGTGATGCTTCAGTCATTGCAGTGCACACTTGTTAACAATTCATGAAGATCGCATTTCGTGTGGCACCAACATCTTCAATCAGCTTAAGGCACGTGCGGAAGTGAGCACGCTTACTTCGTGTACCTCTGCCGTTACTGCTCAGTGATTGATTGATATGTGGGGTTTAACGTCCCAAAACCACAATATGATTATAAGAGATGCCGTAGTGGAGAGCTCCGGAAATTTTGACCACTCGGGGTTTTGTAACGTGCACCTAAACCTAAACACATGGGCCTACAGCATTTTCGCCTCCACCGAAAATGATACTGCTCAGTGGGCTGCACCACATAGCGTCATACTCGGCTATTTTTCACCGAGCACTCTCATTGCCTTTATTTATTTATTTATTTATTTATTTATTATTTATTTATTTATTTATTTATTTATTAGAATACCCTCAGGGCCCGTAGGGCATTACAGAGGGGGTGGGTACAACATTTATAACACACAATAAAAAAAGACAAAATAAAGAAACAAGTGTCAGATGCGCAAATCAGGAAGGCAACATAAGTCAACTAAAAATGTATAAGTAAGAATTCAAGCACATACAAGACAAAGATAGATAATGGAAACTGCGTATAGTTACAAGCATTGCTGTGAAATTGCAGTCTTGAATAACAGAGGGTCTGTTATTGTTACAATGGAAGAGGAAGGTGGTTCCAATCGGCGGCTGTTTTCGGTAAGAAGGCTGCTGAAAAGAATTTGGTGCGGCAAAACGGAATGGCAACCTTATGCTGGTGATCCTTTGTTTCACAAAAGTTCAGCTTCATTTTTGTTAAATTATTTATTTACCAAGTACTGATAGTAGCACTCAAATCGTTCATACGCGTGATCCGGAGATTCAACTCCACGTAGTTCAACGTTATTCACGGTAATGATGCAAATGGTAATAGCCGGGATGAGTGTGGTGACATGAAAATCGCATTCAGTGTTTTAAAGGTCCTCACTCTTTTTTTTTCACGATAATTCAATTAACATGGTTGTTTATCAATGAACTAAGTTCACAGTTCTCATTTTTTCAACAAGAAGATCACTTTAGACAAAAGAAAGAACAGCATTCGTTTGTGTAAATGAGATAGGAACACAATCAAATAGTGACACAAGTTGAAAAACAACGCATGATTCTACAAGTGAAGCTAAGAGAAAGAATCACTGACGCTTCGAACAATAAAATGCTCACTACGTATCCAAACGGCTACAAAGGTTGAACCCGATTCACTTTGGAGACAGATAATGTATGCAGAAGGCCGGTGAGACGTCAATTCACCATTTCATCAGGAAAAATGTTGATATGGGCCAGCGGCTTCAATCGCCAGCCGATGGTTTCCTTTCCGTTTTTGCAGTGAAGCTCTACATAACTAAGCTAGCCGCTAACACCATCAACAGAAACCCTGTGAACACAACGGCTGTGCAGGTATTTGCCACAAAAAATGGTCATATCTCGATTCCCACCTCTCTTCCAATGAAGAGGGAAAAAATCCTTGAAATGTACTAATGGGCAACTTGCTTCGTCGTTACAGCATATGGCAGTGCAGATTAGGCGAAACGACGTCACACAAGAAACACATACACGAGCGCCGAACGTAGACAAACGAACCGTAATAAAGGCGAAAGCCTTAGATGGCTCATCAAACTTGAAAAAAGAATTGTCGGCGGGGTCGGCGTGGGCACGAACGATGCACAAAGGTCACGTGATCACGACTACAGCTTAAAAACATCGCCATTTACCGTCAACATGACTTCACAAATCGCGATAACACGTGAAAGTTTATACGACGTCATCATTACGTCGTTGGGATTCCCCAAAACGGCATCAGCTCACGACATCGTCTTTCAGTCCACCGTTGGCTGTTCTGTGTTGCAAAGCGATGAAAGGTGCAGTAAGTTTTTTGGGGGCGGTGGGAGGATCACTACAATCAGCTGAGAAGAAAAAGCTAAAAATGGCTTTCGCCTTTTTTACAATGAGGTCGCTTAATGAGTTTACAATGAGGTCGCAATGAGGTCGCAATGAGTTTTTACAATGAGGTCGCTTAAGCGAGCACTTTTAAACATATAGCGACATCCTAAAACAAACATTTTATTCCAAGAGGCACCCTGTCATTCAGTAGCAAACAACTCTCGTTTACGAAAGCATTTACGAAACAAAAAAAAATCTGACACTGTCATGTATTTATACATGAAAGCCTTTTAAATGCGAAGCATTTCTTATCGAACTTCGCCGACTTTGAGCGTATCTATCTATATCTATAGCCGCGTACCACTTTTAGCTCTCCTGGCCGTCTCGAGAATGGTATAAATACTAAAACTGGTATGGAATAACATGATTGTATGACGCGTATTAGTCATAACGTAAAACTCATGACATCGATAGCATGAGTGTCATGATTTACATTTTATGGCCTTGCTTCTCTTGCGGTCGTTTCGTTCACGTGACATTTCACAAAACTTGTATGGTATGACATGACTGCACGGCAAACATAGGTGGCATACCCTAACGCGGAATTCATGACTTGCGTGTTATGATTTCTATGGTATGACTAGTCATGACTACACGCCACGCTCATGGTGCACTCATGGTCGTTTCGCTAGCTTGACATATACCAAATGTGGTATTACGGGACGTGAATGGATGACGAAAGTACATTACTGATGCGAACATGATAATCACGACATGAGTGTCATATAAGAACACGACAACATACCATGCTCATGATGCGCTCGTGACCCTTTCGCTAACTTCGCATATACCAAATTTGGTATTACGTGACGTGAATGGACGACAAATATGAATGACATGTCCAAACATGATAATCAAGAGGTGCGTGTGATGTAAAACATGACTACATGCTACGCTCATCGCGTTCTCGCTGCCGTTTCGCTAGCTCCACATATCACGTCACGTGGTACTAAATTTGGTATCACGGGACGTGAATAGACCAGGATGGTAAATGGCACATTTCAACAAAATAATCATGGCATAGGCATACAAGTCATGTGTGGCATAATTTACGCCTGCCTCGTAACGTTGCGCTCATTTTAAAGGGACATATCAACCATCCTCGTTTGTGCTTAGCATATCATCGATTCCCACAGTACGGGGAATGGGCTAATTTTTGTTTACTGTGTGAGAATAGAGCAACCTACGAGCAACTTATTCAATATTCCTTCCTCCCAGAAACCTCCACAGTGTCTACAATTACCTGTGTTCACTTTTTCTCTTGCTCACCAACCTTCCTTTTTTTCCGAACTGATTATAAAGTTTTCACGTGGCAGTGTAGATAATGTTTCTTTTGGTTTCGGATGTTACCCTTTTGGCACATGCAAGCTTAGTGACATGGTGCATTTTAGAACTAATCTCGTATTGCAAAAAACGTCACCTAAATTTGAAGTTTGAAACTCAGACTGCCTGATATCTGATATATAGGTCTTTTCTTGAGTATATCTTACGTCGGGTTCCGAGAACACCATCGGTAGTGTTCTCCAGAATGACTGAAATCTGGACACCGATTTTGAATGTGCAGTTTTTGCTCCTCAACCCAGTTTCAGCTTAAACACATGATGTCGCTGAGCTCCTCATGAAACAGATGCTCGAGACCAGTCAAGTATACGTCGCTCATGAATATGCTCATTAGAATAAAACATGAG
>WOVY01008827.1:0-26618 GCA_013436015.1 Rhipicephalus annulatus | reverse complement strand
GGTCTTTTTGTCCCACAACAATATTCGTCATCTATATTGCGTTCCATCCTTGCGCTATCGCCCCGCGCCCGGTACATTCCGGTCACGATCGACATGCCCATTATCAGGGTTACATTGCATTCTCGATAGAAAAGTGGTCAGCACCAAGTTTTCAAGAAAAAAAGGGCACGCAAGCCTGATGACGATTATTGTTGTGGGACAAAAACATGCCGTTTTTACTCGATATTTTTTTAGAGTGTGCGCCTGCATGGCCACCCGATCTATTGTTTTACTCACGAGTAAGCTATTCATGAAACCAAGTTTTCAAGTTGAACCTACCTAAGCCGGCAGGTCATCTTCACACCCAAAGGATAAATGAGCTCGAACGCGGCGATGCTCATTAGCGGCAGAAAGGCAGACGATGAGTCATTCGCTCGTACAGATGAGAGCTGACTCGCCGACGTCACATTCTAAAAAAATCAAATGCAACGACAACAAAACGTGGACACCGTGACGTACACTGTGCGGCAATTAATGTTAAGCACGGATACTTTGTGTGCCGTTTGCTTTGAACAGAAAGCGTCAGAGATATAGATCAAACTATGATATAAACGCCATTGCGAGGATGGATTTTCAGTGTTAGCTTCCACGTTTGAAGCGTTGGGCTTGAAGCGTTGCGGATCTGAAATTTCCTGGCAGTTATGATTTTTTTTCATCTTTTGTCAAATAATGTGTGCCGCTCCCACCGCGCATGACGTAAATGAGCCGCCAATGTATACGTGAATAGCTTTTGTTTTTCAAATAACCGCTTCTTATGATGGTGAGAGCTTAGTGAAACATAAATTTATATTTTTTACTGGAGTGATGAGCCTACAGACTGCATGGATATAGTATGTCAGCCGGTGTGAATGTTCTAACACCACAGTAAGTTGCGTTCCGGAGTATAAATAAGGAAAATTCTGCACATAGCCTGTCCAGCGCTAACGTTAACGGAGGCGCGTTAGTGAGAATCTGTGGGGAATGTACGTGTGGTGTAAAATGCACCTGCTAAAAAAATTGGGACGCTTCGCTGAACTGATAAAACTCGTGCCCTAATGAATTTCAATGGCAACATAGACCACCATACTGGAGATGCATATGTGAGAGAGGGCAGTATCACTTGATGGTAGAGTCGTCTATCTAGTATACTGTTTAGTGAATAGTGCGATTTAACAAATGCAAGAAAGCGGAACATGGACACTTCAGCTTTTCCTTTATTCTCATCAATTTGGGCATGAAAATTTAAAGAGGGGTCAAATAATACAGCCTGAATCTCAATTTCTTTGTTGTGTTGGAGAAAAACGTCATCCATGCGGATAGAAGGGCGGCGTTTTGATGTAACCATGTTTCCGTTTTTGACGAACACGAAGAAGGACTTCTCGGCGCTTACCGTAACTTTTTGTTCTCGTGCCCACCCAGATACTAAAGCCAGGATATGCTCAGATTTCGCTTGTAATCGGAGTCTACGCGTATTTTTGATGGCAATAATAGTAACGTCCGCGTACGCCTGTATGTGTACGCTGTGTGGTGCGGAAGGTTGAGTAAGCCGTGTTATACTATGTTCAACAGTAGCAGACTGATAGGGATTCTTGCGAGTTGTCAATTGGGTTATGAACTGTTTCTTGCGTGACGTTGGTTGAAAAACTTACAGTTCTTTTCGATAAAAAGGATTTGAGTAGGCAGAACAAGTTTTGTGGACACCTGTGCTTGCGTAAAATGTTTAAGACTGCAGGATGCCAAACGCTATCGAATGCTCTTCCAAAATCAAGGAATATGAGTATGGTAGGAAGTTTGGATGCTTTGCACGCAGCTAATATGCTTCGGAGTATGTACAGTGCTAAAGTAGCACTTTTATTATGTGTAAAACCGTATTGATTATTTTGAAGATGTTTATTGGGCCGGAAATAATACAAGCGAGCTTTAGGAGTGTTTGTAATACTTTACTGAAGAGAGAGTTCATTACTATTGGTCTATATGCCTTAGGTGAATGGAGCGGCCGACCACATTTCAGCATGAATATTACTTTTCATCTTCTCCAAGCCCGCGGGAAGTGTCCGATTCTTAAGGGGGTACTGAATTTAAAATAGAAAAATTGGGAACAATATTCAAATAATCATTTAAAGAGCGGGTAGGTTAATCCGTCGTGTCCAGGAGCACAGTGTGAATTGTGAATTGCCCTGTTTCATCGCACACTTTATCTCAGATATTGTAAAACGGAGGTCAGAAGTGTGCCACGGGTAAGGAGTAGCCACAATGTCAGGCATGATAGTGTGGTGCGTGTTGTCTTCAGAACAGCTGTCCACTGCTACCAATGTGTCGAGTAGGAGCCGGGCGGACTTCATTTCAGGATTGTGCGAGATCTGTTAGGCAAGTCTAGAAGAGGAAGAAAAGTTACTTAGTGGTGTTTTTAAAATGTTGTTTTGAAAACATCGCCATATAAACATTTCTTAGTAAGAAAGTCAGAAATGTCTTTATCGAACTATGATTTTGCTTTCCTGATTTTATTCTTGTAGATGAAGAATGCGTCAACGTACATCCTTATCTTTTACGGAATGAATCCGGACACGGGAAGTGGCTTCAATGTTTCGCGGTCGAAAACCGAACGGTTTGGGATCCAGTCTGCGTGCGTTCAATAAAGAAACACATAAGCCGTAAAGGGGAGTCATCCGGGTGCGTGCTTTTGTAATATCAGCCCCACAATTCATCTTCAGAAGGAATAAGGGTGGACGATGTGGTCTCGTTGTGCCAATTCTCCCCGGCCCACGTTTTAGGGTAAAAAAAACATCAAAGTGGTGCCGTCATTCCCATAGCTTAGTGGCTCCGTGGCCAGGTTCGATGGGGGCCTTTATTATCGAATGACACTGATAAATCGGTCGGGATTCACGTTCCTGTAAGCTCGAAATAACATCGGTAGTAATTGCTCACCCACTCGGAAAGCATGCACCGCACGCACGCACCAGAAGGTGCACGTATAATTAATGGGTACATTGCCAATGTACCCACTCAAGCCAATGGCACTGCCAGAGTGGCATAGCGAGGTGCCCTGAAACGCCGTTTCTAGGAGGCCGATTTCTGAGGTTGGCATGATACGTGGCTATAATATATGCGGGTATACACAGGAAGCTCCCCAAAAACGACTCTCGACGCGGCACTGAGGGACGATTATGTCTCAACACTCGCAAAAGACATTCCGTTTTAGATGGAAGGTCCGCGATTCTTTAGTACTGCAACCTCGGTTTTAAATGCGAACCATTTCTTAGCAAACTTCGGCGACTTTGAGCGTATCTATCTATCTATCTATCTATCTATCTATCTATCTATCTATCTATCTATCTATCTATCTATCTATCTATCTATCTATCTATCTAACTATCTATCTATCTAGCTGCCTACGACTTTTAGCTCTCCTGGCCGTTTCAACAATGGTATTGACACCAAACTTGGTAGGGTACAATATGACTGTATGACGAGCATAACTGACTAGTCATTACATGACTATCGCGACAAGTCTGTCATGAATGTCATAAATTACATTTCATGGTCTTGCTGCTCCTGCGGGGGATCTGTTCACATGACATGTTGCAAAACTGGCATGGTATGGCATGACTGCATGGTGAACACAAGTGACTGACCCTAATGCGGAAATCCTGACATGCATGTCATGTATGTCATCAAACATGACTACATGTCACGCTCAGGCTACGTTCGTCGTAATTTGGCTATCTTCACATATGCCAAATTTTGTGTTACCGGACGTGAATACATGACGAAGGTGTACGGCTGGTGCAACTATGATCGTCATGAGATGCGTGTCATGTTATGTCACGACTGCATGCCACGCTCTTGATGCGCTCGCGGCCTTTTCTTAGCTTCACATGTACCGAGTTCGGTATTACGAGACGCGAACGGATCACATATGTAAAGACACGCGCAAAAATGGTAATCATGACATGTGTTTCACGTAACATGACTACATGCCACACTCGTGATGCGCTCATGGCTGGTTCGCTCTCACATCTGCCATATTTGGTATTACGGGACGTTCATAGATGACGAAAGTATCTGACTGGTGCAAACATAATACTCCTGTAGGGAAATGGCTACATGCCACACTCAAGGCGTGAATATACTTCGGCGTGACCTAGGGCGCGTGCGTGCCGGTGTTCGTTTCGTCGCGCGTCGCGCCGGCGATGCCACGCCCGGCGTTGATCTGCCCGGCACATGCTCGCAGGCGCGCGCTGCGCTGCGTTGCTTTGACGCATGTGCGTTTGAGCGTGCCAGGCATCCGTCCGTCACGAAGCTGGGCAGACGCGCTGCTGTCTGGTTAACGTCATCGGCGCGAAATGCAGCATGTCGCGTTTCGCACTAGTTGCCGTCGGGCCTCGCCGACAGACGCTGGTCGCGCCTAGCGCATAGAGAAAGAAGAAGACAAGAGCGGACACTCCGCAAAACCTGGCCTTAGGAAGTGCGTCACGACTACGTAACGAACTAGTGCTCCCACCAAACTTCAGAGGGCGCAAGCGCAAAAAAAAACACAGTTATAATCAATGCAACAGGATTGTTTTCACAAATTAATAATTACACGCCCAAATTTGGTATGTTCTTTATACATAAAAACGATTTATTCAACACACCTTACGCGATTATTTTTTTTCAGCCGTACTGTCATAAACACCATCTACCCAGCGACAAGCCCATGCATGACTGACGGCGAGAAGCTTTCGTCGCTTTCGTCAACGTCGGCTGCGTCGGCGTTTTCAAGCGTGAGATAACAGGTGAGGCACGTTTTCAAGCGAAGCTTGTTGAATGACATGTTGTTGGTCTTGTTGGGTCATTTTTTCAGAAAACGGTTACCCTTGCGCGAAAAAGACACCATGCAACAAACATAGAAAGATGCACACACACACACGTTGCGCTTCGTGTGTGCGAGTTTGTTTCTTACGTGGCGTCTCATTCACGCAGTTGTAACCTTTTTTCTGAAGCTTGTAAGGACTGGGAGGTTCGCTAAAAAGAAAGTTTGTGGCTCTATGCGGCGGTTAGACGGGAACATTGTGCAACGTATGCAGTATAGCAAAGGCGGCACGGCATAAAGCCGAGGCGACGCGTGCTGCGTCTGCCACGGACGCGAGCGTCTGTGCGCTGAGCATAGCTGGGCAGCTAGGTCATAGGCTCGGTGGCTCGGTGCAAAATATTGAGAATCGTTCGCTGGGCCTCGCATGCTTCACGACGCGTTTCCCGAAGGCTCTTTTTTTTTTTTTTATTGGCGCTAGTATGCCCTACGGCATCAGTTAAATAAAAAGGAGAAGTTTTGTTTCCTGTATGAAGGCCAGGAGTTGTCGATGCAGTGGACCGTGCGTCCAGCGCGTCAAGTCAGGTGGTCGGCCGGGGTGGTGGTGAAGGCCGCGTAGGTGGCGAGTGCGAGCCTGGTGAAGGCCCGGGCAGGTTCCCAATAGGTGATCAAGCGTTGCCTCTGTGGCTGGGGCAACGCAGAATGGGCACGTCGTTGGGGGAGGCTGTGCACCAGATGTCCATGTAGCCCGGATTGCAGGAGTCAAGGCGGCGCCCACACGAATCCTCCTGAGCGCAACCTCCTCTCGGCGAGTTAAGCCGCCGGGAAGGTCGGATCCACGCGGAGGAATGAGAGCACGCGTGGAGCGCCGGAGGGTTTCTTTGTGCACGAGCAAGCTGTCCTTCGGGGACAAACGAAGTAGAGGCAGCGGGTGTTGAACAGTCGCTGGATGGCAAGCGGCATCTGCTTCCACTTGAGCCGGTGCAGACCGGCGGGTCCACAGAACGCGGACAGGACAGGCACATGAGTGAATCAGTCGGTGTATATCGGAGGCTATATCGATGGAGCTGGTCACTTTTCGCAGCTCTCGAACTGCCTGCGTGGAGTCCGTATATACAAGCAATTTATCGTGTGACAAAGAATCCATTTTGGATATCATAACTGTTAACCCGTCCCGTATAGCAGTGAGCTCCGCTAATACGGATGGGAACGGTGCCTCTGTTACGTAAGAGCAGATATGTTGGATTTCAGGTTGCGCGGGGCATACGAGACTGGTGTGCAGAACGCAATTATCGATAGCTGCGTCTACGTATACCGCTAGTGAGTTCTCGGTGGTAGTGACGATGCCCTCCTGCGCCGCTTGTCGGGTGGATTGTCGCAGGCGGGTCAGTGGTCGGTTGTCACTGGCCTGTGCCTTGAGCCATGGTGGAACTTCTGCCACGGGTGCGTCAGGCTGTGGCAGCGTTGAATCATAGTAGTGAGCTAGAGCTGCCGCCGCAGGAACAGCTTGACTCTTTAGGTAGCGAGCGACTCGACGCTGGTGTACAATTTCGTCGATGGTGTTGAGCTGCGCTTCCGCCTGGAGGGTCGTGATAGGTGTCATACGGGGAAGGCATGTAATCGCCCTCATGGAATCTCGGTTGGCGGTTTCGAGCAAGTCCCAGTCTCTCAAAGTCAGTCGTTGAAACTGAGCTTGATAAACGAGCCGAGGTTGTAGGATTGATCGCACCAAGATACGGGCCATTCGAGAACAGGCACCCCCCGTCTTTTGAGAGATGCGACGAATGAGATGGAGGGTATTAGCACTCTTCCGGCGAGCAGAGCGAACCCACGCATTCGCAGAGCCAGATGCGTCCAGTTCGACCCCGAGCACACGTATAGTGGATACAGGGGTGAGGGTATGGCCATTTAGGCTCAAACATATCGGCGTCTGCAGGAGGCGACGGCGACCTCGTCTGTTGGTGATAGACATGAATGCAGTCTTCGTGGCAGATAGTGTCAGTCCTATGCGCGCACACCAGTCCGACGCCTTGTCGAGAGCACTCTGGAGTGCCTCCTGCTGGCGTTGAAGGTCTGGATGTAGTGTCCACACAGTCAAATCATCGGCATACAGGAGGAAGAAGGCATCTGGAATGCGTGCTAGTTGCCACGCGAGGGGCAACAGGGCAATATTGAAGAGTATCGGGGCTAGAACCGAGCCCTGCGGTACACCCCGCTTCATTACAAAGTGTCCGGTTCGTTCCTTGCCTACTCTGATGCAGAAGGTACGGTGTGCCAGAAAAGACTCCACAAAGTCGCAGACGCGAGGCGGAAGTTGAAGCCATTGCATTATGTGATTGATCGCAGAGTGGCTGACGTTGTCGTAGGCCTTATGAACGTCCATGGCGAGAAGGGTTCGAATGCTGCTTGATCTTCTTCCCACAAGCACCATGGACGTCAAATGATCTAGGCCATCTTCCGTGCCCAGGTGCGGTCGAAAGCCAATCTGGGCCGGATGGTACCAGGCGTGCTTTTCCAGCCACCAGGAGATGCGCGACGCCAACATGCGTTCAAGAAGCTTGCACAACGTACACGTTAGAGCAATCGGCCGAAGATTAGAGAGGCTGTTCGGGTGCTTTCCCGGCTTAGGTATCGGCACAACTTCGGCATGCTTCCACGATTCAGGCAGCCCTCCGGTCGTCCAGACTGCGTTAAGCGTGTCCAGCAGCCACTGCAGTGCAGGGCCATCCATGTTCTTGAACACTTCATAGGAGATCCCATCTGGTCCTGGTGCCTTGCGTACTTTTGCCTGGTCAATTGCTGCCTGGAGCTCCGCCATCGTGTATGGCGCTTGCATGCCTTCGATGTCCGACGGACTGGGAGTCACGCCAACCTCCGGAGGCAGGTTACACGGACAGTCGAATTGTGGTGGGGCCAGGTTGTAGGCCGGGAAGAAAGCCTTAACTATTCCTGGAGCGAACTGGCTTGGCGTGCATCCAGAAGACAGACACGCACTGGCCGCTGGGTCCGGCGTACGGGTGCCTAGTTCCATACTCCGGAACGTTCGCCATATTGAGGCGGTTGAAGACGATGGACCGAGTGACGCACACCAGTCCATCCACCGTTCGCGGGCGAGACGCTTCTCGCAGCGACGCGCCGCAGCGGTGAGTCTGTTGAGGTTATCACGAAGCTCAGCGGCTGCCGGATCTCGGTTTAAGGCCAGCTCTGCACGACGGCGTGCTGCCCACAGACGCAGAAGATGTAAATTTGGATGTGGTCGGTTCTCCTCCACCCAGCTTGACTGCGTGGCGGCTTGTACAGCTCTGGTTAACACCTGCAATGGATCAGACGATGTATCAGCAATCGAGTCGTTCAGTTCATTGCGGAATAAGTCCCAGTTGGTTGTGTAGCATCGACGTCGGAGGCGGCGCTGGTTATACGCGGCCAAACCAATTTTCAACGGATGGTGATCACTCCCCCAGCAGTCTGGTTCTAGGTCCCACGAAACGTCACACATGCCCAACCACCACGAGAGATCGGGCGCATAAGGTGGAGCACAGGGATGATCCCACCGACGTGTAGAAGTAGCCGGGGCATTCAGAAGGACAAAGTGCGCGTCTGTAAATGTGTCTAGCACGATGTTGCCTCTAGCACTGGAAGAAGGGTAGCCCCACGACTGATGAGGTGCATTGAAGTCTCCCCCAACTAGTACTGGGCACCCAGGATAGGTTTGACGCAGGTGAGCCAGCCACCCCAAACGCAGTCGAGGAGCGCTGCCACTATACGGACGCACGTAAACTGAAACCACAATCACGTCAGTACGCGGAAGTCTAACGAGCACTGCCACCACTTCTTGCCACTGGTTACACCACTGCAGCAGGGGAACCTGCGTTTGAGGATATGTAGTCACAACATACACTGCAGCCTTGCCTGGAGGTCCCAACGCATTGGTGCAGCGTCGATCAGGGATGGTTGGGGAATCATACGCAGTGAATCCAGGGATGCGTGGAAGCGAATTCGTTTCTTGTAGAAGCAGGCACCAAGCGGGGAGCTTCCCCAGCGCAAGGCGATAGCGAAGCTCACCAACTTTATTTGCAAGTCCCCGGCAGTTCCACTGCAGGACACAGTGGTGGCGCGTTGCTTTCAAAGGAGTGGTCATTGCGGTGGAAGGTTGGCGAGCACCACCTTTGAAAGCTCTTGCAGTTGCCGGGCAACAAAGTGGAGGAGCTCTGCCGGAGTCATCTTGACTGGTGCTGACGCGCTTGCGCAGGATAATTCAGGCACAGAAGCAGCGTACGGCACGTCTGTACCGCGCATCGCAGTTGGTCCAGCGGGTCGAGCGAGATGGGTTCTGCGTTGAGCGAGGCGCTTGACTTCCATTTGGAGCTGCTGTATCTGTTGGTCAAGCTTCGCCAGATCGTCTGTACCCGTAACGCTCAATTTAGGCGTATTCGCAGGCTGCTGAACACGTTTTTTGCCCCGCTTGACGGCGTCGCTGTACGTGGGGACTTCATAGCAAGCATTTTCAGGTTCTACCAACGCTGGTGTGTCCTCTTCGGAGGGGGACAACAGTTCAAACCGGTTGCTAGTCGGAATGTCGGCGTCCCTTTCTTCTTGTGTCACCGAACGCTGGCGGCGCTTGCGTTGGCGACGGGCTTTGAGAGCCTTCTGTTTAACTGGACAATCTTTGGACGTTATTTCATGATCGTCCGTTTGGCAGAGCCCACATTTGTACGTGCGCGTCTCGACGGACTCCATGGAGGTGTCTGCGGGTTGGGGACAAGAATCTCGCATGTGACCGGTACGAAAACACCGATAGCAGTGTACCACACCGGGCTTGTACACATGAAATTTCAGGATGCATCCATAGTACGTAATGCGGCTTGGTGGCGTTCGAGGCCCTTGGAGAGTGACAAGGCACGTGCGTCCACGGCCCATATAACGAGCTGTTACAATCTTGTGTGTGGAGCAGGTCAAAGCAGTGATAAGGCCCTCCGGCGATTCCCCTGGGTCAACCCCAGAGACCACATACCGACGCAAGTCCGAGCCGGAACTCAAGTACGCTTGCACCTGTACAGTACAATCAGCTGTGACTGGCAGAGTTTGCAGGTGGGTGAGGCGGTCAACGTCTGCTAGCGAACGCACCCATACGGATACGCTGTTGGTGGGATGGTGAATGGAGAAACCTTGAAACGCGGTGGTTTTGAGGCAGGTGTCGAAGGCTGACTGAAGGAGGCGATTTGACAATTTTGATACGTCGAAGCACTCACGAGGTTTTACGACGACTTTGTACTTAGACTCGGTGCCAGGCGAGGCGACAGCTGCCGGAGAGGGGCACTCCCGCTTGCTTGCCGGTGTGGCTGAAGCAGACAAATCATCTATTCCCATTTGTGAGTCAGCCACGCGTTTCGCACTGCGTTTCGGAGCGGATGATGGTTGTGATGGCTGCGTCATAAGCTCCGCTGCAGCCATCGTTACTGGTTCACATGAAGAACACGGGAGCGTTGCCGCTGCCAGATGCAACCGGCGAGACGCCGGAACTGTCCTGGCGAGCGTCCCACGCACAATGTTGAAGTGAACGGCACCAAGGGTGGTTAGTCCAGGTCGTCGATGGTGTCCGGAAGAAGAGTGCTTGGGGGCGACCCCACGGCCTCGTCCAGGGCGTCCGGCAGGTCTGTCCTTAGCCGGTGGGGCCAGAGAGCTGGGCGTCGTTGCGTTGAGCCAGGGCGCAGAGAGTGGGGGAACGCCGGTGGGGCGATGGTCGCGCGAGCCGATGCTTCAGCCGATATTCACGGAGCCGTCGAAACGCGTCCGCTCTCGTCGGCAGCTCAGCTGCGTCTCCCCTTCCCGAAGGCTCGGAACACGAATAATTCTTGGTGTGCCGGAGGCAAATCTGGACTAGCCAAGTGGCCATCATCTTCGTTTCTTCGCTAGCCTTGTGCCACTAGTGCAAGCTGCCCACAAATTTTTTTGACGTTTGCAATATAATTTTACCGCACAAATTTCAACTACGATTTTTCTTCCCAATGTACTGCTGATACTGCGTACGCACGAAGGTGTTCTAAAGTTTCCAGGCCGCGATACCATTGCATTACAAGGGATAGCGGCCTGGAAACTTCTGAAGATCTTTGTACGTGATCTTGACGTATATCTTTGTAAGTCCGAGTTTTATGGGTCAGAGATGTATCACTGGTTTTGTATTGTGCATCGATTAGCTAATCATTCAAGGGGTTTGCTGGTACACTTATGACGTGCACATATCTTTTTCGTAATCTGACAGCGAAGCATCCACTTGCTAACATTTTCATACCGCCCTGATGCCATGCCGTCCGGCGGTCCAAGCTACGGCAGCTACTGCTGTGTATCGTGCGTGGTGCTTCAACAATGGCAGAACCCACAAGAAGCCTGGGACGAGTTTCTTCTTCCGCATACCACGGGACGGCAGGTGTGTTAAAGCTTTTGTATGGTTTGCATGTCTGTAGGCTTACTGTTCGTACTTGCTAAGTGAGGGTAACAATAAAAAATCACTATTCAAGCACTTCCCCTTTCAGCTGATAGTTCATTGCCAATGCAGGATGAAAGCATGGATGCAGTATGCTGGACGCGATGATCTCCTGAGTAAGCCGGCCAGCCTATTGTACGCAACGTACAGGGTTTGTAGCGACCATTTTACTGCTCAAAGTTTCATGGACCCTGGGCACACAAGGCTTACAAGAATGGCTGTTCCCAGTGTGCAACCAGCTGCACCATGTAAGTGATTGACTGAAACTCAAATATGTGCAATAGCAGCCACTTGTATTGAATCAGTGGCGACAGTTAACGGTGAAGATCTTTGTAGCCGATGGAGAAACCTCACTACAGAAGTAACACTTGGAAAGTCTTAAATTCTGTGAATTGTGGGCTATTACCTTCCTAACAGCAGCTTTACATTTTTGTCATGTTTTGATGCTCTGGACCTGCGCAACTTGTTTTGAAAGACTTTAAAGGGATATTTCACGTTATCTTCAAGCCTGAGTGCACATGTACGTATACCTTTCATCAGTGAAAGCTGCCACTGTTGATAATTCCAAAAATCACAAATTACTTGTTTCCTAGTTGGTGCCGTCTCTTTTCTTCCACGTTCGACAAATTGATGCGTTTGAAAGAGCTGTTTAAGTTTCCCCATGCTACAAGCTTTGTAACTTGTACCAACTGCACATATATGCAGGTTCTCTGAGCGTCGCTTCAAGTAGTGACTGTGACATGGCTGCAGAAGCTGCACTGCAAGGTGCGGATGAGCTTCAGTTTGTGTTATTTTAAGCCTCTTACTGACACATTGTCGTAATTTCATCTCTTAAGGACCTGCGGTAGAGGCTTCAAAAAGCGGCTCCCACACATTGAGGTGCCCCGATGAACACAATGCGTTCAGTGTCGCGATTTCTTTTTTTTTTACCCAAATTGACTGTTGACCAAATCTCTGCAGGTGGCAGCTCCCTTGTAGCTGGTGAAAGAATTTCTGCTGATTTCGTCTTGCCGGAGAAAACCTTAACCAGTCGTTCAGCTGTCACAAAAGGAACCTGTGTGGCCGGTAAGTTGTATGTTCACTTCAACACCAGAGTGGATTGATATAGAGACTTCCGCAGGCCGCTCGCAAGATTGTTCCGACAGCACTGTCCGAGGCACTGAACAAGCTTCACAAGACCCTCCAGAAGACGTCTCCGCCAACAGCTCCACGCCTGAGTGCCTTAGAGATAATGGTGACTATGCATTTATTGCAGCAGTTTTTAATGTGCTATTTTATGTTTAGGACATTCTGAGGAAACTATCCTCAAAAGGACAATACGTGTGCACTTACAAAATGTAAGGGTGGGCTCTCAGTGATTTTCATTTTTTTGTGCATTGTCAACATTGTGAATGGTTTGTTTTTAGGTAGTGGAATCGAAAACTTTGTACCACAGAAAGTTGTGCACCTTGGGTCTGAAAGAGCGAGGAAAGTGCTCGTATGGGATTAGTTGTTCTTCGTTTTTACATCAACTTTTTTGTTTATTGCAGTGCGTTCCTGTGTGCCAGCGACAATGTCTCCATCAATGAAGTACAAGCGAACCATTAAACATCTGCAAGCCAAAGTAGCAGCACAGCGGAAAACTATCAAAAGACTGCAGAGACAGCCTCACCAAGCACCGTCATCGACTTCAAAGGCCCTTGAAGTTATCCGACCGCACGTCACCGAGGAGGTTTTTAAACTTCTTTCTGCACATGTTCGCTTGAGGCCCAAACGCAAGGGCAAGCGGTTTCCCGTGTGGTTCAAGAAATTCGCTCTTCACTTAAACTTCCGAGGTCCGCGAGCATACCGATTTCTGGCTCCATATTTTTCTTTGCCCTCCCGGCGTTCATTAAGGAGGTGGCTAGCTAATGTAAAGATGACTCCAGGCATAATTCCAGGAATCCTTTCTTCCATTGCAACAAATACTCAAGCTTGGAATGAACGGGACCGAGTGTGCGCTTTAGTTTTCGACAAAATAGCACTCAAAAAGAATTTGTACTACGATGCTTCAAGAGACGTTGTCCCGGGTTTTACAGATGATGGCACTCATCGCACTTCAACCATCGCTGATCAAGCACTGGTTTTTCTGCTTGTTGGTGTTTCGAGAAAGTGGGTTCAACCGGTTGCTTTTACTCTAGGGCACACATCAACACCATCATCTGTTATGCATAACTTGCTGGTGTCACTCATTTTGGAGCTTAGGAGCATTAATATTGCAGTGAAAGCAGTCATTTGTGACCAGGGCAGTTCAAATGTAAGTCTCGCTAACCAACTAAGAGTGACTGTAGCAAAGCCTTTTTTTGAAGTTAATGGTGAGCGGTTATATTACATTTTTGATGTTCCGCATTTAATTGAAACAACGCGCAATAATGTCCAAGCACACAAGTTATACATTGGGGATGACATCGTTAACTGGTCGCACATTGTAAGCCTTTACCAATCCTCACATGAGTTGCGGTTGCGATTGGCTCCAAAGTTGACTGAACGGCACGTTCATCAGAAACCTTTTTCTAATATGAAGGTCAGCAGAGCAACTCAGGTCCTCAGTGCATCAGTTTCGATTGCTAACACGGCAATGGTGTATGCGAAGGTGCTGCCTGCCTCGGCCATCACTACAGCTCAATTTTGTGATCAATTTTGGACAGGATTTTCAATGCCTTGAACAGCTCGAGTAAAAAAAGAACTTCGCAAAAGCTGCGGCATGCAATCATGAAAAATGATTCAGAGCTGATTGACTTCCTCCGAGCCAGCTTCCCTGGATTGCATCATGGCAGTTTGTTGGCAGACGTCAACCACAAACCATCGTAGGTTGGCAAATTACAATTCAGGCAATTTGTCAACTATGGGACGACCTCTCCAAAAATTACAATTTTGAATACCTGTTAACACGCAGGCTTCAACAGGATCCTCTGGAGAACATATTTGGCCACATTAGGCAAAAACAGGGTTGCAACACCAACCCCGATGTAGCACAATTTATTTGTGGCCTGAAGCACATCTGCATAAGAAAGCTCTTCAAGCTGTCAGAATACGGAAATGTCGAGGATGATGAATGTGACCTCCTCCAGGAGCAGCTCTCGCCCTTCTCCCTCACCAGTGCGTCTCTTGTGGATAATGAGGAGTGCGCACAGCCATAGCCTACCCACCAGTATTTCACAATGCTCTAAGCATACCACGTCCCCAGCAAATTTTTTGGGAATCTCACTGTGCCATCAGAAGCAGCTTTTGCATACGTACAACAACTTGAATCTCACTTTCTTGCCATAATTGAGGCCACTGCACATCACCTGAAAGTGTGCGATGTTTTGTATCACCATCTGTCAAGTGTTGGCGATTTTCATTTCTGCTCTGCTGGGTGTCGCGCTAAGTTTCTGAAAATGTTTTGCCGGGTTCGTTTATGTTGGCATGTGCGTTTTGTGAACCGAAACTTAGACAGGGTTAGGTTCCAGTCTTCAATCTCGGGCATACAGCTTGACAAGTTTCAAGGTTAGCAATTAGCGGCGGGTTTACACTAAAGTATTCGAGTTGAGCCGAATCCTGCAATAGCTTTGTTATGTTATTACTTCGTTACAGCAGACTTCATTATGGTCCTATATGCTTATATTCAGTTCAACTGGACCAACCACTCCTTCGTTGCATACATTGTTTTGGTTACCCGCTATGAGGAGTAGGGACACTGTGTATTCGCTCGAAGTGATTTGCATAACCTTAAAAAAAAAAGAATGTGGGTTTTTTTTTTCTTTATTGCCTTCTTGACTACAGGTCAAGCTAATATGACAATCACTATCACACGTGTTTCATGCGTGACAACGCGTCAAACAAAGATATTACATCTTCATTACAGTCAGTAGTCTTATACACATCTCGCACTTTTATAACAGCTTCCACGAAACACTCATTAACGGATAGAACCCTCACATCACAGTGTCTGTACGATAGCATACTACGCCAAACCGAATGAAGACCAAGTACAAATATAACATCCAAATTTTGCACAGAACTATCACAAGGCAAAAAACGAATTCCATATGAAGTGAGAGGTAAATCTTTTTTTATAGTTCTCTGTAAAATGTCCCAAAAGAAAATAGCATTCTTACAATCAATAAACACATGTTCAATGGTCTCAGGTTTGTTACACAGGAGACAGCTGCTTCCCCATGGTACATACATCCCTCTCTCTTCAAGCCACGTTTTTACTGGCAAGGTTCCCGTATGAAGTTTAAAAAAGAAGGTTTTCACATTGGGTGGTATGTGGGTATCCTGTCTGTATTTTTGTAACAAATGCGGGCGAACTGTACACTTTACTGTGGGTCGCTTGGTCACTGTGTATGCTTTATCTCTCCAGCTCAAGTAATATATCGATAACAAAACCGCTTGTTGAAATGTCTTCGAGCGGGTAAGGAACACAGTATGAAGTGGGCACGGTTCATGTTATCATGCTTTTTGTATTTTAGCTTCTCATCAACCTCCTCATCTTGCCCATCAAAATTTTCAAAAGAATACCCAAACTTGTAGCGTTTGATGGGGCTGCGGACGCTGCCATTTTATTTTTATATAGCTTGTGAGTGATAACGTACGATGTAGAGCCTTTGTGAAAAATAATGAGCCAAAGTAGTTTCCTTCTGCTATTTATTAGCCCTGTAATACCGCTCTCGTAGCACCAATTAGTCCACAATTCTGGATAAAGTGATGACTACAATCTATTTTAGCTCGCAAGCGTCACAGCAACACCCAGACGCAAATCACTTGGGATCTTAAGTTTTTGATGAAGGCGACGCATAACAAAAGCCACAAGACCTGCCAGTGTTGTAGCATAAAGTTTGTCTTTCACGTAGTGAGCAAGCTGCAAAGCCCTACTTTTCTGAGGACAAGCAGGCATCAAGTCTGCTTTTTTTCATTTTGGACTAGCTGTTCTTAAGCACAGCCAGCACACTGCACCTTTGCCTTTCTGCTATACTGTGTCGTGTGGTTTCTGTGCGCTCTTTTTTTCTATGCATTATTTCGGTTAAGCTCAGGCGTGATTCGCGACTTCATTGCTGTGTATATGTCACTTCTTCCTTCTTCATCAGCATTGTGCGCTGTGTTTTTGCCATAGATCCTTACTTACCCACTGGCCCGGTGTGTCATACTTCACCAGCTTCTCGGCTTCTGCCAACTCTAGCGATGTGTGTGTTGTCTGTGTTCTCTATGTATTTGTTACAATATTTGTTACAATTTATTTGTAAGGCGAGATGCATTTGTTGTCTACCTTTGTCATATTGTGCTTTTTATATTCTCATACTCTACCTTGCCTTTGAATAAAACATTGCGGATGCTCTGTTTCTTTGACTGATATATACATTGATCACTTGTTCCAAAAGAAAAACACAAGCGCGATGAATAAAACCGTAGTGAATTATCATTACCTGCATCTTTTTTTATTATAACTTAATCGAAATAAAAATTACGTCATGACCGATTCGCACGAACCACTGAACAATACAGGGAATCGCTAAATCAAAACGACCTACAAAAACTATCCATTTGGGCGATGAATAGTGGTCTGAAATCATGAACTTTCGTCGTAGCCAAACGTCGGTTATGTAAAGTAATTCAAAATTTGCGCCAGTGAAACCGAAACCGGAAGCGCATGCCACTTGCTCTCATCAACCACTAGGTGTGCTAGAGTCGATTGGGCCGCTGGGGTCTATGGGAGTGTCCACTCTTCACCTTTTTTTATTTCTCTATGCCTAGCGTCAGACTAAAGAGTGCTCACATTTTGCTAGTGTAGCGTTGTTGCGCCGAGCATGCGCGCGCGATAACGTTATGTGAGCTCGCCGCCGTTTCACTATGTGATGATGTGGATTGTGTGGCCCGTGACGGGGCGAAGAGGGAACGGCAGTTCTGCTCTGTGGTACGCCTTGGAGGCGAAGACGAGGAAAAGGAAGCGCGAGCGGGGCGTGTGGCTCGAGCAGTTGGAGCTCGAGCGACGAGCAACGAACACTGACCGTTCCTGCAGTAGCTGGTCCCTTCGGACTCTTTCGGACGGTGGTTTGGCTGAGTTTTGGGTGAATTCGACCTGTTGAAACTAGCTGACGTTGCATATTACTTCTTTAAGCAATCGAACTAGTGCTAATGTCTAATTCATCTCCTGGCCAAGGGCACAGCCCTTGGTCAGCCTCCTTGCCTAATGATGAATTGCCATTGGAATATTTTTTCCGCAGTGGTGTTGGAAGCATCCCTGTTGCGCTGGTGCCCTCGAGTGGTGGATTTATTAGGCTCAACAACCCGAAGACAATCCAGGTGGGGTTGCAGGCCATGACGCCGCACTTTCAGCTGATAAGTGATGTTCGTCAGTTCGGAAGAGGTGGTTTGGTATGCAGATCGTCAGATCCTTCGTGCGTTTCTGACATCCTAAAATGCAAGACATTTGCTTCGGTCCCGGTAAGTGCATTTATCCCGCCTCATTTAGCGTGCACTAAGAGAATTGTACGAGGAGTCGACTCTACATTAACGCCCGCTGAGACTCTGGAAAAGCTGTCTGATGCTGGGGTCATAGCTGTGTACCGATGCAACCGATTAGTTAACGGTGAGAAAGTCCCCACTGAGTCGGTTATTGCTACCTTTGCCGGCACTTCCTGTCCATCCGAGTTGAAAATATGGCCGCTCATTTTCAGAGTCGAACGTCTCGCTTCTCGTCCTCTCCAATGTCAAAACTGTTGGCGTTACGGTCACAGTTCAGGGGGCTGTAAATCAAATTCACGTTGCCGCATCTGTGGCGATACCCACCCATCGAAGGAGTGCAACGCCAAAACCGAAAAGTGCTGCCTCTGTGCAGGAAATCAGGCGGCCGATTATCTGAACTGCACCGCAAGGTCCAATGAAACGCAACTTCTAGAAATCATGGACAGACGTCGTTGCTCGCGGCGAGAAGCAATAACAGTTGTGAAGGATAGAGCCTTTGGATATGCCGGAGTCGCGTCGAGGCACGAACAACTAAGTGAGACGAAGATTCTTAATCTCATTGAGGCTGCAGTAGAAAAGGCGATGTCGAAAGCGCTGGAACACATAGTTACGAGCGTGAGTGAGTGCATCTCTCAAGTGTTTTGCTCACAGATGACACAGCTGGCTTCTGCAGTAGCAGTACCGATGGCCGTGTCGGCACCTTGTGCAGTGGATGAGATACCGAATTTAGCCCCACAGCGACAATCCCGAGAGGAGAAAACCCCAATTTTGTCCGTTCCTTCTACGTCGACCCACGTGGAGGATCAGAATGAAATGGACGTATGCCAAGATTTCAGGCGTCAGAAGCGCACTGGATCTCCATTAAAATCTCCTTGCCCAAACACAAAACCCAAAAAGGGCAGCGAAAATGCCAGTGCACTTTTTAAGGAGAGTATTTTAGAAGCTGCCGTTGCTGAAGTGTTTCGCTCGTCAACATAGATACCTTGAAAGTACTACAGTGGAATTGTAGGTCTTTGATTTCTGCTTCTACTGACTTACTTTGCCTAGTTAATCAGTTATATCCGGATATAATCTTATTACAAGAAACCTGGCTTAACCCCGTTAAGAATTATCATTTAAACAATTTTAGAGCATTTCGGTTAGACCGTCCATCACTAGGAGGTGGTCTAATTATACTAGTCTCGAATAAATTTTGCCGCACAGCGAGCATAGCTTTTCAGCTTATGTCCACAGACTGTGAAATTTTGGCAATAGACCTCTGTCTGCCAGGGCACCACCCTTTTTCACTTATAAACGCATATTTTCCAACGGGTTTGCATAATACTCAACAATTAGATACTGCCTTAGCTAATTGCAAGAATGATTTCCTTCTGACTGGTGATTTCAACTCACATCATGTTTCATGGGGATTTCGAACAGATCCTTCTGGTACTCTTCTGTGGGATTGGATGATTAATAAAAATCTTACCTGCCTAAATGATAGACAGCCTACATTTATTCGCGGACGGACACGATCGGTATTATATCTCACGTTTTGCAGCCCAAATGTTTCAATAAAGTCTTGGGAAACAATTGATTTCTCTTCAAACAGTGACCATTTTCCTGTATACTTTGAAATCTCATGTGCTGTGAAATCTATTGAAAGGGCAGAGAAAACATTGATCAATTACAAAAAAATTAAAGACTGCTTGCGCTCCAACATTAGGGCAGTGTCCAGTGGTCAAAATGAAGACCTCGGCAGAAATCTCTGTTCTGCTTTAAAAATCTCCAAGAACACTTCAGAATTTGTAATTGCTTCGTCGTCATCGAAAAGTGCCCAACCTAGTAAATGGTGGAATGATGAGTGCACACGAGATTATAGAAGAAGAAAAGCTGCATGGAAAAGACTTATATGTAATCAGAGTCCAAAACATTGGAAGGATTATCAGTTCATTGCGGCAACATTTAAACGCACTGTATCGCGAGCGAAAGAGCAATATGACCAAGAACATTTCGAATACCTGTCTAAATCAAATAACAAACGTGCTTTATTCAACTTCCTTCGCGGTAGAAAGAAGACCCCTATACCAGGAGAGAGAGAGAGAATAAACTTTATTGGGTTCCAGCATGCGGGATTCCCTCCGGCCGCGCAGGGCGTGGGGTTCACCCTATCTCACGTTACACTAGAAGTCCTAATGTCACGCGGGCCTAGACCTCAAGGCCTTCGTGCCCCGGCGCCGCTCGGGTTACTGAGGGTGTCCCCCTTTCGCCTTTGCAGCGCCAGTGCGACCTCGAGCTGCCGGACGGCCCTTCCCTGGTCTTCTGGGTCCGTAGACCCCACACGCTGTTCTACTTGCGGCGGTAACACCGGACCGTCCGCGCTGTCTGCGTCACATCCCCAGAGTATGTGAGCCAGGGTGGCTCTCGCGCTCGCGCACACACTGCACATTTCACTCACGTAGAGTTCGGGGCACACGTGTCGCGCTAGCGATGGGGTCAGCACAGTCTCGGTTTGGAGCTGGCGCAACCTCACCGCCTCCCACCGGGTAAGATCCCTGTGCGGAGGCGGGAAGCCACGCCGTTGCTCCCTGTACCACGCGAGGATGTCGCCCCCCTATACCAGGAAACGTTGACTCAGTAGTTAACACCTCACAGGAACTACAGGAACCATTGAATCAGTTGGCTAAAGAATTAGAAAACAGGTTCTCAACGCATCTTCCTAATTCGGCTTACACAACAACCATCTATGACTACACAGAAATATCGACTTCCGAATTAAATCAGGCCATGGAAAGATTGCCAAATGCAGCACCAGGCCCCGATGGAATAACAAATACAATGCTAAAAATACTTCACAGGGAATATCCGAATGATCTGTTAAGTCTCGTCAATTATTCCCTTAGAAGAGCATGGATCCCTTCTGAATGGAAGATTGCGAAAATTATACCATTGCTTAAGAAACAGGGGGCAGGCTATAATTTAGACAACATACGACCGATAGCCTTAACATCTAATGTAGTGAAACTTATTGAAAGGGTACTTCATGGTCGTATAATTAGGTTTATTAACGAGAAACAACTGTTGAGTTCTTCCCAAATTGGCTTTAGATCTGGATATTCCATATGGCATGCACATGTAGATCTGGAAAGTCGTATTCATATTGCCCGTCACAAAAAGCACTTTGCGGCTTTAGTAACGTTAGACATATGTAAAGCATATGATAGTGTAGAGTATTCTATTTGACTAATCAGTTATGGAGTCATGGACTTCCACCTTATATAGTAGCATGGGTGACGGAATTTTTAAGTAGAAGAGAATTCTATTGTTATCAAGGCGATTTCTCTTCCTGTAAGCACAAGCAAACCCGAGGTGTACCTCAGGGGTCAGTACTTTCCCCGGTTTTATTCAACATATTGCTTAGTACCATTCCCGTTCATCCAGATGTGAAAACCTATGTTTATGCCGATGACATTGCTTTTTTTTGCTATGTCACATGACTTCCACTGTCTCTACACTATCTTGCACGCATATCTTAATAAAATAGAACATTGGCTGAATGGATTGATGTTGAACCTGAATACCGGTAAATGTGCTATTCTCGTTTTTCCAATCAAAGATCCCGTTCACATATCTATTAATTACAAGCTTCAAGATATCCCACAAGTACAATCATTGAAATATCTTGGAGTTATGTATCATCATCATCATCATCAGCCTGACTACGTCCACTGCAGGACAAAGGCCTCTCCCATGTTCCGCCAGTTAACCCGGTCCTGTGCTTGCTGCTGCCAATTTATACCCGCAAATTTCTTAATCTCATCGGCCCACCTAACCTTCTGTCTCCCCCTAACCCGCTTCCCTTCTCTGGGAATCCAGAGAAGGGAAGCGGGTTAGGGGAGACAGAAGGAAGGTTAAGACAGAGTTATGTATAATGAACATCTAAATTGGCGCCCTCACATTGAATACATCGCGACAAAAGCAGTACGTGCGATGGGCGTATTGCGGAGGTTGAGCAATTGTAGATCAGGTATGAGAAGAAAGGCACTTTTGATTATATATAAAATGTATGTTCGACCTGTGTTGGAGTTTGGCTGCATTCTTTTTTCTGGTGCGCCAGCCTACAAACTTCGGCGCTCGTTCTGTTGGAAAGAGAGGCTTTACGGCTCTGCTTAGGACTTCCAAAGTATACTGCAAATGCAGTGTTATACCTTGAAGCACGAATACCAACCTTATTATGTCGCTTTAATATTCTTACTGTGCAGACCTTTTTACGACTATATGAAGCACCGTTTAACCCTGAACAAATTATTTTTATTTCCAATCCTGACCTATTCTTCTCCGTGCATTGGCCCAGATTTACCAAACCACAAATAGTATTTGTTCAATCGTTACTTGAGCCCCTAAATGTACACGTTCGTGATCTGATTCCTTTAACTGAGCAACAAAATTCACCAGAAATTGTTTACCATGATATCTTCCCAACTCACGCTAAGCTATTACCTACAGGCATTTTAAATGGTTATTGCAGGACCATTTAAGTACTCTGCCAACAAATGTCATTATAGCAACAGACGCATCTCAATCACATGAAAAATCAGGCGTTGGAATATATTGCCTAGTACTTGATTGGTCATTTTCACTTCACTTACCGGACTTTCTTCCTGTCTTTCTGGCTGAATTCATGGCAATAATGTTAGCTTTGCGAAAGGTAAATATTTCCATTCCAGTCGTAGCAGTCATAACTGATTCATTATCAGTGTGCTCTTCTCTGTCCGCATCTGGTCACTCACCTATAGTGAAACTTTTAAATCGTTGATCCCCTGTCATCTCCAAAGTATTCATTTAATCTGGACACCAGGGCACAAAGGTTTGTTGTTAAACGAAATAGCTGATTCTCTTGCGAAGGCATCCCTTTCGACACCAATTATTCCTATTTTCCTCATGCAGTATACATTACGGTGGCGCGATTTCGCACACTTAAAATCAGGCAAAATTGATCTGACCCTGCACTGACAGCTTCTCCAGAGTACAAACACTTGTTATTTCCCTGGCGCAGTGAACTGACTAATTCAAGGATGATGGAAGTAGTCGTCACGAAATTTCGTTGCCGCGTTACCTCCCTCAATTTTTACTTGCATAGATCAGGCATATTGATTTCCCCTATGTGCATTTACTGTATTCAAGAGGAAACGATCAGTCATTTTTTATTACATTGTCGCCGTTTCGATTATTCAGGCAAAGCATACTAACACCACCTCTTCAAAGACTGGGCTTGCAACTATCACAACCTGATCTTCTTTCATTTGGGGCCTCTACACTGGGTTTCAGCCACAGGGATGTTTTATTCGCCGTTCAAGAATTCATCACTGCGACTAAACGATTCTCTTGCTAAATTGCTGTCTCACTATTTATCTTCTTTTTTTCTGCAAACTTGATACCGGTATTTCAAATCAAAATTAGGTTACAAAAAAATTGTAGGAATGACGCAATGCTGAAAGTTTAGGGCAAATTCACCTTATAATCGGCCAATCCCCTTCTTTGGGTACGAGCCATTTGCACAAGGAAAACAACAACAACAACAACAACAACAACAGTTGGAGCGTGACACAGTTGAAACGGCAGCTGCTGGTCGGCGGTTCGGGTCGCGACATCGCTGAACCAGGCGTCCGGCAGCCTTGCGGACCTGGTGAGCTGGCTTCCTGCTTCGGGCTGCGTCACTCAACCAGGTGTCCGGCAGCCTTGCGGACCTGGTGAGCTGGCTTCCGCTCTGTGGCCGGCGCTGACACGGGGACCGGCATTATAATCTGCCACCTCGTGCCAACCCGAGGGTTGGCACGAGGTGGCCGCGGCTCATGTTGGCGACGGGCCATTAACCTGCACTGCAGTGGCCTGGTGATCTACCGGCCTGCAGCACCACCATCACCACCACCACCACCTCACCACGGTCAAGGCAGCGTGACTGCACAAGGAACACCGGTGGCGACCGACCTCGCCGCAGCGGGCAACAGTCATTACGGCGAGTAAAACAGTTCGTGTGCCGATGCGCGTAGGACGTTTTGGCATGTAAATAAGGAACGCTATAGTGTGTTGTGTGTGAATTGTAAGAGTTATCGGTTGTGTTAAAGTCTGTGTCGTGCGCACAGAGTCAACTGACTGCCGGTTGATTTATTCGGGATCCTGGGCCCACATTACACCATCACACACTAGCTTCACATATACCAAGTTTGGTATTACGGGACGCGAATGAACGACAAAGGTATGTGACTGGTGCAAACAAAATAATCATGAGACGCGTGTCAAGTAACGACATGACCACAAGCCACGCTCATGATGTGCTCGCGGCAGTTTAGCTAGCTCCCCATATACCAAACTGGGTATTGCATGACGTTCATGAATAGTCGACGAAGGTAAATGACACGTCCGAACTTGACATGCGTGTCCTGTAATAGTGACTGCATGCTACGCTCATAGCCTGCCTGCAGCCGTTTCACTGGCTCCACATATACAAAATTCGGTATCAGGTGATCGTGAATAGGTGACGAAATTCAATGACGCGTCTAAATATGATATCATGACATGGAAGTCCTGTACGTCATAATTTACCTCCGCGTCGTAACATGCTGCTGATTTTAAAGTGACATATCATTCTCCGCCATTCGCACTTCGCATATCATACTTTCCCACTGTATGTGGTATTCCAATTTTTTTGTTCCTCTTCTGATAATGTGCTGCCAGGTATTTACCAGAACCACAGGACCTAAAAACACAGGTAGGCGGACGTGTGACCTCGGAATTGATTCCACTTTTGAGCCGCGACAAGCCTATTAACATACTCAATAAAAGAATTAAGGAAAGACAAGCCAAAAATCAAAAATTAATGTTTGAAACGGTCGCTGATATTCAATGAGGCCACCGCAGCTTTCAAGTCGAAAACGTTCTGCCAACTTCATCGAGTACGTATTGAGCAAGTGGTAACATGGTGTTGTTAAAAGCTGAAGATTTTAAAGTTAGGTAATCATTTTCAAGAGCGCATAAAAAAGGATTTGTGGGAAGTTGGACGTTTTCAAGCTCGCTGTCCCGTAAACATGTTTTAAAATTTGTAGTTATATTTAGCTGTTCAAAAGATATCAACATTTGTACAAACCCTTCCAGACGTACTTTAAACCAAACTAGAAGATTGTGATTCCAACAGTATCTGCCATGTGTCATAAAGTTTTTTTCTTTTTACACTCGTTAATTATTTCTTAGCTTAAGGACCTTTAATGTTTGTGGGGCCTATTGTTTTGAGGTGGGATGTGCTTGAAAGCAGCTGTCACCATTAGCCCACCAAGAAATAGCGTTAGACTGTTAGGAGACGCCATTTATAAAGTTTTATAAAAGAAAGGTAGGACAAAGTCAAGAAAGTTCTGCTACGAAATCCCACTCTGAGTAATTCCTATGAACACAGCAAGAAACTCCGCAGCCCCTGTCTAACACCAAGAACGCAGTAGTGAATCAGTATATATATGTTAAAGCTTACGTGTGGTGTATATGAATTGCCTAGGCATGGAAACAATTTTATTCTGCCACACAAACAACTCTGTGAAAGAATACGACCCCCACAAAGTTTTCATAACTATTTTGCGGGAAGAAGTTCCCTTTTCGATAGGACACATACAAAAGGCCTTAGCATTTACCATTCCCAGCTGCCGAACACTTGACGCGAGGGTATTTGAACAAAAGTGATAGTTTCAAGGAGAATTCGCGTTCCAACTAAACAATTTCGAAATCTAAACTTGGCTTATGCAGAATATAATGTCTTCAAACAACTTTCAAACAGAAAAGGCATTTGTTGTAAAACACCTTCGCACAAAGATAATAGTAATCTGATCATCACATGACATTAAAACCAAGCTATCACAAAGCTACGCAGCACCACCCACTGTCTAATATTAGTCTCCGACCCGATTCCAGAGGTTTAGTGAACGCTTACAATACAAAATAACGGTTGTTCTAGCAAGAGAAATAACCGCACTTATGAGCACTGATCTCTCATAGCCAAAACCTTGTGAGCAGGCTCTTCCTATCTTCTGAAAATTCACAAGGTTGCTATAGATCAATTATTTCTCACGCAAGTTTCAAGCAAGCCTATAATATGTAACAACAATACACCTACTGAATTGTTACCAAAATATCTAAATAATCATTTCCTTAATACACTATCTACCCTGCCGATTCTCGTTCAAGATTACACCTCATTTTCTCAGAATAATAACTTCACTTAGGAAACACAAAATGTATCGCATCAGTCTCTTCTGGCCACATTAAACGTGCGCTCTTTGTGTACTAATATATCTTTCACTGAGGGAATCGAAAGGTTTCAAAGTCACTCATAGAAAGTAAGCAAATACGTGATGACGAAGCTTATCTCTCGCTACCGAAATAAGATTCAATAGCGGGAGGTAATCTGCCCGAGGTAGCAGCACCAGATGCTTGATGTTTCTTCCGTGCTCGAGATCGCCGATGGCTGAGAACGCCTAACGTCTCCTCCTCGTCACTACATAAGCTTCATTGACAGCCATTGTAGTGGATGAAAGAGGAAGGAACCGAAGTACGTCTCCATGAGACTTCTCAGAGAAAGTTCTGGGGTGGACGTCCTCCCTCAAAGGTTTTTCTTCTCATATCTCCTTCCATAGATCACAATCGCCCCAATGCGAACGTGTCCTTCGCACCTGAATCTTGTCGCCTGGCTAGAAAACTCGGCAGTCTCAGGAGGTGAAAGCCTTATGATGATGCGTCCCGGTGCATGGCGTTCTTCACAAGGAAACCTTCTTCCCTTGACTCCACCTCAACCTCGTCGTTGTTCTTACGCACGTATTTTGACATTCCATACTTTTTTTCTGCCAA
>WOVY01008826.1:0-13216 GCA_013436015.1 Rhipicephalus annulatus | reverse complement strand
TTTTTTTTATTTGTGAAACGGTGACATGTGATAAGAAAATGGTCGATACGTTCAGGTTCGTTACAGCTTGAGCACAGAGGGATGGCACCAGACCAGACCTGTTTAAGTAGAAAATAGAAGGTGGTACACGGCAACGTAACTTTGTTAACAAGACTTCCCATTTACGCGTGGGGCACCATTTATTATTCTATGTGAAGTGCAGCTGCGAGAAATCTGGATTCGGTATCGTAATTTTTGATGAGTCTTCTAAGAAGAGAAAGTTTTCTAAACCTCGCTGCTGTTACATAAGCTGTAGGAGGCGTGATTGGCACAATCGGAAGATCAAGAGATGTTCACGCGAGTGTGTCAGCCGTCTCATTTATAAATATACTACGATGGCCTGGCACCCATATCATTCGCACTAGACGAATGTTTGCTGGGATTAATGATTTAAAAGTTTCTAGTACTGCTGATGCCAACGGCAATGATAAAAATGAACACACGGAATACGAGTCAGTCAGTCACTATCACGGCTGCCAAGTGAGTCGCAGGAAGTTTACGAATAGCTAGTATAACGGCCATTAATTCCGCTTCAAATATTGGTGTATAATCTGGGAGGCGTAATGAAATAACCGGAATAATGAGAGACAAAGAATACCCACACCTGCCTTCTCTCCCCTCATAGATGCATCCGTTGCAAATACTATATTAGTACCTAATTGAGACAGGTGTTGTTCTAATAAACCAATGAAATATTTAGAGGGCAAGTGTTTAGCGTTCATGGGGAAGATATCGTCAAATTTTATTCGCACTTGGCTGATTGGTTTGACAGATGGTGTGATCTCGAATATATTCATGATGGTTCAGCGAACTGGGAGCGCGGGGGTAACACTGACACAAAGCAAAAAAGAGCCACACATGCTGTGTGCCTCTCCTTTGCTTTGTGTCTGAGTTAACCCGCACGCTCCTATTTCGCTGAACCATCATGAATTACCAACATGCCCACCTTTCCATCCTATTGCTTGAATATATTAGCATTTAATGCATCTAGAAGTGTTTGAACAAATAGCACTTGGGGTTTATATACACGGGACCAATACTCATTGAAAAAGACACCAGGCTCGGCAAAGAATACAAACTGTCGCCTTCTAAAGGTGGATTCAGAAAATTTTAAATTGTTTTGATTGTGAAAATGCGGAATCTGCAAGCAAGGGTGGGTATCCGAGCTTCTTGATACAAAACATTGTTAGCTGTGAATTGTGGCACACCTAAACAACTACGAAGAGCTTCCCGCTCTAAGAGAATCAGGGGGTTTATTTTGTATGCTGGTCCACCAGAGAATAGTAAACATCCGAATTCAAGAATCGGACGAACGTACATGCGAATAAATCATGATCAGCGTATCTCTGCGAAGACCGGAACGTTGGCGGCCAAGCCTATACTTATCATCCCAACAGCACGTGTAGTTCTAAATTTAATATGTTCAATGTGGTCACGCCAGCTCAATTTTTGATCGTACAGTACACCCAGATATTTAATACAGTTAACCTAGATAATTATTTCTTGATGGTACTGAAGAGAAATAGTAACTGGTACGTCCAATGAAAAAACTATTATAGCACGTTTAGTTACGTTCAGGTTCATTTGAATTTTCTGAAACCAGGTTTCCAATGTTGCTAAATAACACTGTAAAGTCGAATGTAGTAAGTAAATATCGCTGTCAGATGCAAAGAACGCGGTATATCTGCATATACATATACTTGCACTTTATCACTCAGGGGTATTGAACTTAACAAAATGTTAAATAGCACAGGCGATAGAACAGAGCCTTTAGGAACACCTCTCGTTTGGCTATACTTCGGTGTGGAAACACCTCGTTGGAAGCAATAAAATTTTCTGCCTTTTAAAATTCGTGTATCCAATTTGTTATGTACTGCGGAAACAGTAAGCTCTTTTAGGGTTTCGGGAAAGGTTTCAAGTAGAGGTCTTCTTCTCTCTCACGGATGCGCGTGCACGTGACACAGGAGTTGTTTTAATGACGCATCGCTGAGAAAGGGTGCTCACTGTCTTATTGACACCGAAGGCCACATCATAACGGTAGAAGTGGTACTTAACTGCCGACGAGTCAGATTTGTAACGTATATGCGCCCGTAACGAGGTCATAAGTTACCGGGTTCTATAAAGTTGTCAGAAACTTTTTGATCGAGCCGATATTATATGTGCTTGTCGGACATTTCAACTGCGTGCTTGATACTACACGTGACGTCAGGGGTCTCGACCAAGGCACCAACAATTTTTACGCCAGAGAACTACAGCAATTAGTTAAAAATCTCAAGTTGGTAGATGGCTGGTTAACTCTACATTGAGTCAGGCTCATTGCAACCCGCACTTGTGGCATTCACCAAAGACGAATATATAAAATTTATGTGCCCTATGACTTTTTAGTGAACCTACAAGCAAGTGAGGTGGTCCAGCTTGCGCCAAGCCAACAGAAATTCAGCGATCACGCTCCGTTACTTTTCACATTTATTGTGAGCACAAGAACGAAAATCCACAAATCGTGGAGGATGGACGCAACTATTCTTCAAGATGACGAAAGTAATTCCGTGCCTCAAACTGAGCTGGTGGCCTCACTGGCCGAAGTAAGTTGCATAACTCCGACTCCATGGGGCCACTTGAAATCTCACCAGTGCCTCATAGCTCAGCAGGCAGGGAAAAGCACGCCATGCTCGCCTCACGGCCAATAGGAATGAGACTCTCCGACGCTTTCAAATCATAGAAAAGGTGGGTCAACTACGTTCGCTATGTTCGAATACGTTGAAGTACAAAAAGTCAAATATTGAAATATTTTAAAGCAAAGTTCTTAGGTTACAAGGCTCGCAATAGAAATGCACTTATCCACAGATGAAACAGAGAACTTGATTTTTGCGCAAAAAAACCGGAATCGGCGATGCCAGCCCCGCTACATAGATGAGGCGCTGAAAAAGGACAGTATCATTGTTAATGATGCGGATGAAGTTCAAGAATTTTTCCGAGAGTACTTTGCAAAACTGTTTGCTGCAGAGCATGACGCACAGGACGACGAGCTTAGTGCCAAACTCTCAGCCTTTTGCGAAGTTTTGTCATCGCTAGGCTCGGAAGACGGTTTAATATTAAATGCGTAAACTGATAACGAAGAGTTATGGTACGTCCTAAAGTCAATGAATACGTCCACGTCACCGGGCCCAGACGAAATACTCACGGAATTTTATCGGCTTTTCTTTGATGCCCTTCTACCTCACCGTGTAACAGGGCGCCTCACCTCTATTGCGGGGACCTTTTTTCGGGAGGAAAACCAGCAAAGGTACAAAGAAAATTTTTACAGCTTTCCACAAACCGTTGAGGCGTGGGTCTCCCAGACATAACAATATTTGTGAGAGCGGTGGCTGCAAGAACAATACAGAAGCTATTTGATGACGGCCACTACCCCGGTACGGCTCTTTATGTACTAGAGCAGTATACCCCTAAAAGCAACTTTCACGGCAAATCCGTACATTGGACTACGAGCGCAAATTCCGCTCGTGGTCCAATGTTTACAGAGCTTTACAGAGCTGCCAGTGGCTTAAAACTAACAAGTGGAATCAATAGGTTCATGCAGTCTGGAATATGTTTCATCACGGGAAATAAGTGAAATAGTAACAAGTAGCATACTGAGAAAAGAGATAGAAAAAGCATCCTGCATGAAAAAAAATGAAAACGATGGCGTTGCAATTGCGTACCTAACTATAAGTGCGCGAGTTTGACTGGTTGAGAAGATGGAGAGCATTGCCTACGTGGCACCGGTTAGCTCATTGGGGAGTTGTTCCAAATGACTGATGTCCAAACTGCGCAAAAGAGAGGCGGCCCAACTTGCGCTGCTTTAGTGCTCAGTGGCGAAAGGCGTCTGGCACATGGTACAATGCCTCTTTAGCTTTCGCACAGTGCGCATGGGTACAGAACGCGGGATGTTTGCAAGTCTGGTCTTTGCAGTGACCTTACGCGTACTGTGGCGGCGACGCTGCTTTGTGGAAGTACGGCACAAGCCTCCTAGAGGCGCCTACCCCTTACTCCAGAATATATGTCTCATTGTGTCGAATTGCATAGATCAGTCGCTGAAAATGCACCACGAAGAGGCTTTCCTTCGATGATGGCACACACGTTTCTTCAGAGTAAGAAGTGACAGCTGAAGTTTCCAGTTCCCTACTAGTCATGCGCACACTCTTGCACACATGCATACGTGGTTACTCCGTTAAATGTGATTACCTTACTTTATTTTATTTTCCTTCGACTTGTAACATTTGGATACGCAGTGATCAGTTTGATCTTGGGGCTCATTTGTAAGATGTATACGCTGTTTGTACTAGTTTTCGATGTTTAGTTTGTGTGCGTTCAAGTTAAGTGTACAATAATCTACCCCTTTCTCAATTGTCGAACGCCAATAGTTCACCGTGCGCCTAGTAAGATGGCTGCAGTAGCCACCTTTTTACGGTTGGGACGGCTTCACTCCTTGGCAAAAATTTTCGCTCCAGCCTTTTTTTTAATCTCCTTGGAAACAATACTTTGTTTCTTGGCTGGGAGTCATTGGAAGCAAAATAAACGCATGAACTCATACCGACAGTGCAATATTCTATGAATGGTTTTATGTAAAGTCGGACATCACAGCTTTACAAAAAAAACATTCTTAAAACCTCGTGAACCTGCTGTCGTGAGCAGTTTAGCATCATTAAGTTTTGTGATCTACCATTTCTCTAACGCAGCCTAAGATTTCAGCATTTTTGTCAACAGCATTGACCTCGCTTGTTATCTATCAGAACCTCTTCTCCATGGTGAGCCTTGCATTCACTTTTTATTCTAGCCAATAAACACACAAAGCCAAAGGGGCTGGGAGACAAGGAGAAGGAGGAGGAATAAATTTTATTATTCGAAACTAGCAGCTTTAGGTGACCGAGCCTAGGCCTCTCTTGAGAAGACGTCAAGAGCTTGCATGGGAGACTAAATTGTCTGACTTTATGAAATGCTCTTTATTTTGTTTTTGTTTTTATGTCTTTGAAAACCTACCCTGCAAGTCATGGCAGGAGAACTAAAACAATCAGGATGGCCACAATACTTATTTCTACGTGTATTTCTGAAAAGGTAAGTCTCTTTTCGGACAGTCAAGTCCCGTCAAAACTCTGGACGAGCGGCGAAATGAAAAGCGAAGACCTCGCTAGAACGTTCAGCTCGCACACATACTACTACCGCTTCATTACCATACTTTCGCCTTAGCCCAACTTCCGCACATTGCTTTGGATGTATTTTGTATGTTTTTCAGTGCGGTAAAAAGGCAGCCCCGGCAATCTTGTCCTTTGACAGTGCTTGAAAATCACTTTCCCAACAGAAATAAAACTAGAGGGTAGTTTCACACCTACTTCCATGTTAGTGTTCGTTGTTATTGTACGACTTACAGAATTTTGATCTAGTATGATTTAGCAACGACTCGCTCAAGCCAAGATTCCGAGTTTCGCTCCAAGCAACATTTTTTTTTAATTTAGCACAAAACAAGTTTTTGACGATATTGTTGTGCAACGCTTGGTACTCCTCCCTTTCATCCCTGTTACTCAATTACTCGCTCTCCGTGAAAATGCTTTCCTGACAGCTTATGCACAAAACTACAGCTCATTCGTCATATGCTGTATTTCAATTCCTACATACCTCTTCTCAAAGCTACTTATCAGGACAGGCAACCATAAAATACAATCAGGCAACCAAAAACACAAACTGCTGCATTGCGGGGAATGACCATTAGGTGATTTGTATCGGACAAAATACAACTAAAAGGTAATAAAGTATTAACCCAGTCAGGCATATTTTGTATTTTACTATTAAGTTTTACCACCATACAAGTCGATTCGTACAACTCATTACATCGCTGCATCTCGTGAACTTCAGTACATATCAACGCCTTCTATGTGCGCTTAAGTGATTATTTACTGCCATAGCCTTTTCAGTCCCGGTGTCTTCATTTCAGGGCGTGAACTTCGAAGGCATATCACAAGCCACGTGTTTCTTCAATAGCTTGAAACTCAGTCTGTACATTCCTGCAGGCTTCCTGAGCGGACATTTATCGGTCATTTATTTCATCGTGCTGCGTATTGCTGCAGAGTACCACTTTGCTGAAGACACTATCATGTTAAACGATTGTTCGACGCGTCGTGGTCAAGGACCAACGTGAGAAGTATTTTTCTTCCCAGTTCTAAATAAATACAACCAAAAAACAAAGTGAAGTATGCATGCATTTAGGGCCTAACATTCGATTTCTTTTATGCAAGTATTGAAGCTGGTTGATAGCAGCATAATTAGATAATTAGTTTCACACTCATTAACAATAATTACTGACGCTCACACTAACACATTCATTTATATTTTTTGTCGGAATGTAATACTGAGAGTCTTGAAATTATGCCTGGCAAAGTTTGAAACATTTTCAATGGTGCATCATATTCTTGACTGAAATCTGAAGATGATAAAGAAGACATTGGTTATATGGGTCTTAAGACCTCAGAAAATTGTAAGCACTCATGGTTGCTTTCCACGTAACCTTTGTCGTATATAGGGAGCACTTTAATTTCATGAAATCAATCTCCCGCAATCAACCATTGGAAGACTGAGAGGGTGCCTGGGTTGCCTATATAGATGCGTGACGACATGTTTCGCCAAATTTGAATCTGGCGGACAGACTCAAGTCTTACTGAGAATGGCAGCGTGAAATAAAAAGAAACATCCATGCACAAACAAACAATTCCCACAGCATAGGCACTGTGGCATGTGCATGGTGGTTTTTATTTGTTGCGACTTACTAAAATTTATCGTGAATGAGAATCATCACTTTCGGATCGCTTTCGAACCATATGTTATTAAGCCTCCGGAAGCGCTCGTAAAAAAAAACAAGGGTGCCGCTCCTTGCTCAAGTCGCTAAAAACTGTCATACTATAATAAGTACGCGGCCTCATACTGTGGGATTGTTCGCCAGGAGTTCAGGCTTTCAATCGAATATAACATGGTGGCGCTACGACTCTTGACAAGCAGCGCCAACTTTAGCAGAAATGTAGAAATTGGAATGTTTATCGCGCGTTTTTCATTCCCTCTAATGCGCGGCCACTCGCTTACGTGCTCGTGTAGAGCGCGCGTGGTGCGTTTGAGTCTCCTTAAGATGTACCGCCTGCAGTGCGGCTCCATAAAGATTTCTGAGCTGGACACGCCCTTTTGAGAAGCAACTCTAACAAAAGGAGCAAAAGCTCGTTAGTCACGTTTTATGTTTTGGAGCAGACGACGGAAGACGAGGATGCTCGAAACACAGCGAAACGCATTTCTCAGGTCCTCCGTAATAATACCGTGTATGACCTATGTCTAGAAGTAAGTCTCATTCTGTTGACATGAAGGCGCGTACTCTATCAATGTGCTTCGTAGACGTTTATCAATATCATATAATTGTTGTTTTGATGGATCTAGCAGTAGCAGCCATGTACTGCTATGTGCAAACGCTTATGGCGTGATAAAAAATTAAAACTGAACATATACGGCCATGGCAAAAAACTGTTCAAGAAGCTTTGGAGTCGCGCCCTGCGTGCTTCGAGTGCATGAGCCACTGATTTCGCCGAGAAGCAGTAAGCTTCGCTTTAACCCCTGCGAGTCTCAAGTCGAAGTGCTCAGTTCATTTTTTCTGGCTCTCGTATCATGCTTGCTCTATCTTTCGCGAATGCGGCTGTGTTCGATTTCCCGATCTGACCCGCCGGATCAGCGATACAGCTTTACACGTGCAAAGCGCCTCTTGGTGTTAGCTGCATTGTTGTGGCCACCCATAATATATCTATACTTCGGACCTCAGCGATGCTTCGGCGGAGCCTCTTCTTTCTTAACGGAAAGGCAACTTCGCACAGCGAAAGAGTTATAAACGTCTTTATTCACAAAAGCATAGAGAAGGAGGGCGTTGGAGGAACCACTAGTCCAGGGTCCCTAGGACGACTCCACCGACGAGCCGGGCCCGCTCTTTCGGAGTTCGGAGGACCTCGGGAGATCCATCGCGGAGAGCATCATCCCGCAGCTACTCGTTACGTAAAGGGTGAAGGAAAGCATGCAGGTAAGGGAGGAAAGATGTTCGCAGTTCACTTGATCGAGACATGGAACCTCGTGGGCGAGTTTCCACAACCGGGGCAACAGTCTGCATAGCACTGCGGGTAAGATTTATGAAGTGATACTCGATTGTGTAATGTTTTAGTTAGTAACTGGCGTAAAGCTACTGCCTCCTCTCGCGAGAAAGATGGCGGGCATCTCGATTTAGTGCGCCAAACTGACAGCATGGCGTCGACGTTCCCCGCACCGATTGCAGAACGCGTTCAGCGGGGGTGCATGCGCTGCTGCTTCGGCTAAATGCACTGAATTGCCGGCGCCCTCACCGAGGCCTATCCTCAAACTCCCCGGAGCTCACCACCAGAGCCAGGTGTAGCCTTGTCGTCGCTCCACTAAATTGAGCTTTGGTTCCCTATAGTAGCCTACAGTAGTTAACTGGCATGGCGCAACGCGCCTGCAAGCACGATTCAAGTATTCACTTTCGTTTTTTTTGTATTCCTTGAAGTATTATCCCTGCCTACCCCTAAGTAAACTTTCAAGTGCTCTTCTGCAAGAAGTCAGAACTCGTACTTCGAACAAGTATTAGGAGCAAAGCTCCTCTTTGTCTATCTAACCTTGTCCCGCACCATCGTACGCCAACTCGCCCAGTCAGCAGTACTTGCCACGTCAGTCGTAACCAGCAGTATCTCCCGAACTATATAATAGATGGCGCTTTCTCATAGAAGTACATACAAACTGCCGTTCAGTGAGAATATTCTTGGTGCCGCTGTATCGCTACTCTACGCAAAGCCCCTTTATCTTGGGATCAAATGGTTTTAAATGTACGATTGCCTTCTGCGTGGGATGTGTCTTGGTGCGCGGGAAACGAGAGCCTCCCTCAGTCTCCTGGATTGTCGCCGTACGTGTCGCATCGTTGGTGGGGCGTAGACGAAGCAGCGCGCCCGCCGCTCTCGTGCTTGTCGCCAGGCAGACGCACAGACAAAAAACAGACACACAAGCAGACAGACAGACAGACAAATCAACGGTCGGATGCATGAACGGATTCACGAAAGCAAGGACGGACCGACGCTTCACCCCACTCTTCATCATTCACTCCGTGGAAATGCTGTGCATTTTGTTGACTTTCGACATATTGACCTGACGCTTTTTACCACTATACAGTGTAAAACAGTGCAATGAGTGCATTCAGAAAAGAGCTACTAGGCGTCTTCGAGACAGTCATTCATAAAAGTCGGTTTGCCCTTACCGAAATAGAATCCATATAACGTCAAAGTGCACGCAAATACACCAGTTTCACTGTGTTCGCTTATCGACAGGTCTGCCACAGCACTGGCACGTGCAGTAAGGCTATATTGAAAAGAAAAAAAAGATGTTTTCATCTATTTCTGCACGCAGTTCAATCCACTAATGGTCTAGTCTTCGTGAAATACTGTCTGAGAGCGCTGTCTCACCAGACATAGAGTTTTTAGCGGGACGGCTCAGTCCCTTGAATGCTACTCAGTGCTCTCCCATAGTGTACGAAGTACTCGAAATCGCTAAAAAAAATTGCCCGCAGCTTCCCTCGGGGGAACACTGAGGAGGATGCGGAGCATATAATTGGTTAACGGGGTGTTAAAGTGCGACTTACTTGGGTCGATGGCTAAATTGGTTAACGTGGTTGTGAAATGGGGTGTTAAATTGCGACTTACTTGGGTCGATGGCTAAATTGGTTAACGTGGTTGTAGGAGGGGGTGTTAAATGAGCGAACACGTACACACGTATGCGAAAGGGCGGCGCTGGTCGAAGGGACGTCGATCATTGTGTTTGTGGATTCGTTGGAATTCATTTCACCGCGACCTTGGACATCGACGCGCCGTACAAACCAACCGACGAGCGGCAACTGAGCGAGCGAGCGCCGACCTTGAGTATATATACAGCGCGACGGCGCATGCACTGTCAGCTGTCGAATGTTCAAGAAGGAGAAGCGCGCGCGGCACAGATGGTGGGCGACCGGCGCATGCGCGCGCGTCAGCTGTCGAATGTTCGAGAAGCGGTGCGGACGGCGCGGACGGCGCACTACAAGGTGCGAGTATAAGATGCTTCCGCATCTAAAATTTTTCTGAACAGCAGTCAGTTAACATCCCCACCTTAGGAAGGAGGGATTTGTCCACAGTGGTGGGCTCTTCGACCGCGGCGCCCCGCCATGGTGGTCTAGCAGCTAAGGTACTTGGCTGCTGACCCGCAGATCGCGGTATCGAATCCCGGCTGCGGCGGCTGCATTTTCGATGGAGGCGCGAATGTTGTAGGCTCGTGTGCTCAGATTTGGGTACACAACCCAGCAGACCATCTCACAAATCAGCGTCCAGATTTAAGCGATGTACAAACGGGTATCTACATTTTATTCGAATCCTCTGACACCAATTATCCTTCAAAATTGTCAAGTATAGGGGATATAGAAAAGTTCTAGCCTTTATTTCCAAGACTTAGTGTTCAATCACACTCGTCCCCCTTTGGTACCATTCTAACCTTCTTTGGTGTCCTGGCCCTTGCACGGATTTATTTGCTAGACTGTGGTCCATTAGCTGAGACGAGTTCGCGATCCCAACTGTGCACGCGTAGTCGCAGCTCTTGCATTACGCACTACAGAAGATGTTTTGCTGCGCGCTTTCCATTAAGGTGTGCTCAATGTGAACCCATAGGATGCTTGTATCACAGTCTTTATTATTAATTTTAGAGGCTGACGGTGAATCGCGAAAGGAACCTCAAAGGCAACCTTTACATGAAAAGCCAGTTTAAAGCGAAGATTAGTGGTGTTAGCGGAAATGCAAACGTGTCGCAGTTGTCGTGCTTGAACAAAGTCTACTCGCCATCGTCTGCATACCGTTCGTAAGCTTGCGGTCAGCCGTCGTCCAAGCATGACGCCTAAAAAAAGAAGAATGCTTTTCAACAACCTGGTGGTAATTCACTTTGTGGTGGTTCCGCGGTTGACATGGTAACAGACATAGATAATCACGGTATTTCTGGCAGTCTTTGTATTGTAAGCAGTCTAGAAGTGTGCACGTGACGGTCAGATATGATACCGTATTTACTTGAATGTGACGCAAGGCTTTTTTTTCTTTCAAAATTTTTTCAATAATGTCGACCATTGCGTACAGAGTACCGGAATTACATATATATTTTTAGAGATGAAGCCCCTTACGCGTGGATCTGATGTCCCGTGTCATCATAGTCGTCGTAGTAGCCAGTCTTATTGCATTGCATATCAATAAAAATGGTGTTACCGCTTAACCACGGAGTGAGTAACGATAAGTGAGGCGAAGCGTCCGTCAGCCTGTCCGTCCATCTGTCCGTGCGTCTGTTCCGTGCATCCATCTGTCCATGCGTCCATCCATCCATCCATGCGTAAGTGTGTCCGTTCATACGTCCATCATTCCGTACGTCCGTGCGTCCGCCCATGTGCGTCTGTTCATACATCAGTCCACTTCAACCCCCTCGTCACTATTCACCTCGTGGGTATGCTGTGATTTTTTTCTTCCTAAGGTAATGAATATTGTATAGATATATATATATATATGTGTGTGTTTGTGTGTGCGCGTGCGTGTGCGTGCGTGCATGTGTGTGCAAAAATAGGTAGCATGAATAGGTGGCTGAAATTACTCTTAATAGGCTTTTTCTTTCTCTGCCAAGTGTGAAGGCAGCAAAATATTACCGTCATTAACGACATCTCTGCCACACGAATTCCGCAAATATCAATTCCTGCTGTGTTTTTTCTACTCCACTTGAATATGCATTGTACTTATACTGTGTGACAATTTCAATATTAATATAACACCGGAAGAGTCTATTATGACACCAGAATAGGTAATAGTGTTCTGCTTATTACACCCAAAAAAGAGGGGACGAGTTCAATGGAGGGTGTTAAGCATCTCCGCCGACAAGAGTAGAGCCTAATGGAAGAATGTCATGAATTCGTTTAAGCCAGCCGTATATGTACAATGCACTAACCCAATTCGCTGGTGCGGAGGACAACCATGCAATTAAGCCGAATGCTTTTTGCCGCTTGACCTACCATCTGTTTCCCACCAACAGCTGCGCTGCAGTGAATGCACACCTGCGTCAAGCTGTTAGAATTCCTACACCACACACGCAGGCTGAAACCTCAGGCACGCGTTAAGAAATTTCTCCCGGCGCAATTAAGTCTCGTATATCCCGTTCGCTGAACCGCGTGGCCTGATAAGCACTGCGTTTAACGTGTTTCTCTATTTGTCGGAGTTTCAGGCACGATTGCTGCATTACTCTGCCGCATACCTGTTTACCTAAGCATCCTAACTTGCTCAAGTAGGATCGGGCTCTCACGGTATCATTTAAACGGCGGTGCCAGTTCGAAATGCCCACGGCATTCCTTGACAAAGCTGTCCATTGCAAGTGGTGTGTAAAAGCAGTTAGCCTGTCGACTGACCTATCGTTAGTTTACGGAAGCTTGAAGCACGCTGTCGATGTGAACGGCATCTTGTGTACTTCGCTGTAAAGCCGTGCCACTTGCGGCGTCGTGCTGTGTAGATACCACACAGTCAGTACGAAAACCCTGAAGTGATCGGAAGGTAAAAACAAAACAACTACAGGTATGTGTCTGCGTGCGTGTGTGTTTTGTGCATTCCTCTTTCCGTGCCTGTCTTTTTTTTTCGCTCAAACATTCAAACTATGAAAAAACAAGCCCACATAGCCACACATGTGCTGCCATGTCATTGTAACAGCTCATGCTAGTTTCAGCGCTGACGTTTTCTTCATTACTTCAGTTAAATTCATATTCCTGTTTTCGTTTCTCGTCTAGTGTTTCGATCAACACCCACAGCAACGTTTGAGTTTACAGCAACTTGATTCCTGGTGTTCTTTTAGTCTTTTTTGTGCTGTTATTTTTTTTCTGGGAGAGATAAGTTTGTTTTAAAGAATGAGAAAGGCGGAGGGGTCAGTCTGAGCAATAGCATGCTCTAGCCGGCTACTCTGCACCGGGGAGAAAAAATGGGTGGAAAAAGAGTAATGGTTGATAATTGTAAGTCGGAAAGGAATATACAGTATATTCCAGCTGAGAAAATGTTTTATCCACGCATATAGCCCACTTGCTTTTCATTCTTAA
>WOVY01008825.1:0-19876 GCA_013436015.1 Rhipicephalus annulatus | reverse complement strand
TTTATGTATGGAAAGTGGCTACTCTTACCTTCATTCAGCATCGCACCTCTGTTCAAGTGAATGCCGAAACGCGCGTCAAGGTCAAGTAGGACATACACAAATTAGCGACTGACAGGTTGGTCTCTCTTCAAATAAATAATGCTTCTCCCATCTCTTTCCCGAACGTCGTGTGCAGTTGGGGTCATGAAATGGTGCAGGACGAATTTCAAAATCTTTATTGTTACTGCATGCAGTTGTTCTGTTTAAAATGGGGATTTGTATAGCTGGTATATTAACTCCACAGCAGTTCACTAGTTGTCCTGGTCGTGGTTCACTGTGACAAATTCGTGATGGAATATCAGAACTGTACTTATATTCAAAAGAGCGAGTGAATGTCGGCGGCATACGCTCTCCTGCTGACTTCTGCACCCGACTTCTGTACTTGATGTTCATCATCGAATAATGAAACCACTAATAAACATCAACTAAACGACTTTCAATTTCGATCTTTCTCTCGCGCGCAGCCTTTCGTTTGCGTTTGCTTGCCATGCTTTGCTAAAATCATCCATTCAACTTGTTTCGTAGAACACAGGCATCAACATACATAGGCCAGTGTTTCAGTAAGCTGCCACGCATGCACTAGTACACTTTTATTTGGTGCATGACACAAGGTCATACTTCGACAGCTGATTGTACTTTTTGTTTGTACTCTTTTATTGAAATCAAAAGAGTAACACTGAGACAGCACACCCCAGTGTTTTACTCAAATGCAGGAAGATGTATGATATCTTGAATAAAGTGCACCGTAAGGCACTGGAAAATGTTTCCGTCCCAGACCATCTTGTAGAAAAATGACCATCACAAGACAGCGGGACAAAACGGCAACGCACAAACTGCACAGCATGTAGGTGATGGTGAACGTGACGCCGGCGCCGGGCGCAGCATGGTGAGGTGGCAACGGGGGGAGGGGGAGTCGTTTTTTTGTTTTTTTTCGCTCTTGCGATTGTTGTCGCTGAACGGTTCTGCGTAAGTTGACTCAGGCTCCTGGCGCCAGGCTGCCGCGACAGAGGCGGTGGCTCTTTCCCTTTTTCGTTTTTTTTTCTTCTTGCGCCTGCTCTTACCGGCTGTAGGCGTTACTTCCGCAGCGCACAGCTGTCACTGGTATTTTTCATTACTGAGTTCCCTCTATATGTCCTTCATTATCCAGCAACTGACTGAGAGTGTAGTCCTCACCTTGGCACTCATCGCACCCTGTCTATTATTACTGCGGTTATCGCGGCCACATATGTCGCTTCTGCCGAAAGCGCCAGCAAGGTTAGTGTCGGGTAACGGCATGCGTGAACCAGATTTGTCCAGTGAGGCCTCTTATCAAGGTCAGCGTTATTCGTCTCCTCTGCACCGGTCTCCATCTCCTCCGGCATCGAATGCACCGCAGAATAGCTGAAACACGAGACACTACTCGCATTCACCCTCCGCCATTCCACTTCTCCACTTCGGCCCGCCTCAATCTCATCTGATAGTCATATGTAAAATTTAATTGTGCGGTTTATAGAGGAAAAGCCGCATTCGAAATCAGAATGAAAATTCTCCCACCAGGCCCGTGTAACATGGTGTCTGCTTCCGTGGCTATTTGTTGTCTACAACACGTCGTTCACCTTACTGACACCAACTACATGCTTGACGACGACATTCAGAAGCCACTTCGTCTAGTCGCTGCGAAAGATATCGAACTGCCGCCACTAAAAGGCAAAGTGCCAGCATTACGTCCAAAGACACCTATCACGGTGATGTATTGGTCTCCCCGTCAGCACATAGCGTTGCTAAAGGCATAGTTGTTCTGTCCAGTGTCGTTCGTTTTTGCAATGGATCTGCACTCGTGACCGCCGTAAACTCTACTGCCACAGAGCAGTACTGTGGCCTGTGTTGCCAAATACGACCCTGTATTTGCCATGCCACTTCGAGCCATCGCAACCAAAGACCCTTCTCTTGGTGAGCATGTTTATTCTTCCGCCTTTACCGCCACCATCAGCAGCGACTTGCCAACTTCACTGACGCAGCAGCTGCTTGCATTCTTACAGGACCACGCCAATTCTTTCGATATTCACTCGTCTACGCTGAGCTGCACTACTACTACAGCACATCGAATTCAAACAGTTGGGATATCTACGGTACACCACTGATCATACCGCGTGTCTCTAGCTGAAAAAAAATACTGAAGAAAACTTTGCTTACACGGATAAACGGGAAGTCATCTGTCTGTAACCTAGCACTTAGTCGTCTCCTATTGTTTTGGTGCGTAAAGAGGATGGCTCCGTGCGTTTATACGTGAACTACATAGCGGGTGCTCAATAAGATCCCACGTGAGGACGTAAACTCTACGCCACGCATTGAAGATGCCCTTGATTCACTAGAAGGTGCGGAATTCTTTTCAAACATTGACTTGGGTTCTGGGTACTGGCAGATTCTCATGCATGAATATGATAAGGAGAAAACAGCCTTCGCAACCCCCGAAGGGCTTTGCGAATTCAACGTGATGCATTTTAAGATCTGCAATGCGCCCGCAACTGCTGAGCACATGATAGACACCGTGCTGTGCAGCCTAAAATGGGGGAGGAAATGTTGTAGGCCCGTAGGCCCGTGTGCTCAGATTTGGGTGCACGTTAAAGAACCTCAGGTGGTCGAAATTTTTGATGCCCTTCATTACGGCGTCTCTCATAATCATATGGTGGTTTGGGGACGTTAAACCCCACAAATCAATCAATCAATCTGTAATCAACCTTCATACGGCCGATGGTTCACCCATCCCAATGGTAGGGCAGGTAAGAATTTTGGGCATGATTATAGAACTCAATGGCAGTAACACTACCAGCGCGACACGCATGTCGAAAAAAGTCGAAGCAATGGCAAAACTCATCAATAGAGTAGCCAACAAAGGTGGTGGACTATCTGAGTAGAATCTCTGAAGACTTTTCCACGCGTTTCTCATGAGTCACATCACCTATGTAGCCCCTGCCGCTAAAGGGTCTGCAATTACCACCCATTTTCTTGTTGTTCACTGTTTAATAAAGCAGATGGTGAGCGAAATTGCTACGTGCTCCAACGTGGTTGAAGAGGAGAGATGGCCCAACCGACATGCATATTCGTCCCGTAATTACAAAATGAAACATGCTGATGTCCATGTCTCTTTGGTGACGGAGTCGACAGTGAACATCCTAGTGTAGCCTTGGTACCTGTAAAACAGGTAATGTGATACCAACTGCTGTGCAGCAAATATTTGCACTTCATGTTTTCGGCAAATTCTGTCTATTGGCATTTGAATAGTTGGTAGCTCAAGCAGCCAAGGCGAGTAGTTTAGGTTCATCGGCAAATGTCTTGACACAGGCAGCCAGCAAATATATACTGTTGGAAAAGGAAAGGAATAAACGTGTGCAGGCTAGTACTGCAGAAAGAAAAAGAAGAAGTTGAAAACAAGAAACGGCGTTCGGTCTGGTTTCTTCGCCGATCGGTAGTTTTCCTTTACATATTGGTGCCGAAACCCCTCATGCGGACTCGTCTCCTTCATCGCACGACTCGAGGGGACCTTCTACTCAACCGCGTCATTTTGCGGGCGGCGAGGACTGCAACGAATCGTTCCTGATTGGCGTAGACCGGACTAGACTCCAACAAGGATCCGATGGATCGCCTCAAGACCAAGTGCTCCGCTCGATGAGCACAGAACACCAAGCTCCTGCAAGAAGCAAGGTCACTGCTTAGTTACCCTACCGCAGACAAGCTCACAGGTATTTATGACCGTTTGTCAGCGAGCAACAACGTGCTCCCGAAGATGAATGATGCGCTCGAGGAGCACGTAGCGGACGAGGAGCTCGAAGCTGAGTGTATCGTGGCAGCAGAGTATAACGACGAAGCTATAAGCATGCTCGCTGAGATTCGCTGCAAGATAGATGGTTTGCAACATGGAGACTGTACAGCAGCGGCTGCTCCTCAGAACGCAAACACATTACCATCTGACGTGCCAGCCGCAATTGGCCCAAGGCTGCCGAACTTTGGCATGCCAACATTTAGAGGTGATATACATGAATGGTCGGCTTTCTGGGAGCACTTTGAGCAAACTGTTCACCTTAACAACGCTTTGTCAACAACGACGAAGTTCTTCTATCCACGCCATTATCTTGCGGGTGAAGCGGCAGCTGCGATATGTGGTTTTCCGACTTCCGAAGCCTGTTATGCAGACGCCATGAAGTTATTGAAGGAACGCTTTGGGGATTGAAAACGCATCGAGCAACTCCACCTAGCAGCGCTTCGCAATCTACCTCACATCAAGTCGGGAAGCGACGTCCGCGGCATTAGGCGACTTACGATGCTGTGCAGCTGAATATCCGTTGTCTAACTGCACTGAATGTTCCTACGCTTAGCTTTTCCGCTATGCTGATTGACATTTTACAGGAAGCCCTACCATACGACATCATTTTGGCCTACACACGTGCAAAGCGCAGTCTGGCACTAAGAGAAAACGGGTCTGCTGCCAATGTCTTTGAGCCAAGCGTGGCAGCTGCTACATCTGATGCGGAGTTAAAGGAGCTGCTCAACTATACACGTATAGAGCTAGAAAGTCGGGAGCAGTGCAAGCCTTTTAATGACTGACTGCTGGATGACCATGCACAAAGGACTCGAAGCGGCAGCACCAGCGCGGCTTCCGTACTACACAACACATCGAGCAGCTGGGTTGAGTGTTTTTTCTGCAAGTCGAAGAAACATGGCACCCGCGCTAGTGACGCGAACCTTGCCATCGATTCAAAGAAATGAATGCTTGCGAAAGACAACCGCTGCTTTCGATGCACATCCCGAGGACATCACGCACGTTCTTGCTGCGTCTAACTCACCTGCTCGAGTTGCTACGGGAGGCACGCATCAAGTATGTGCGACCCGCACTGTACATCGAACCAAACAGCGACACCTTCTTGTCCAGTTGACTCCTCCGGCAGCACAAAAGGAATGGTGTCGTCACAATCAGTTATGCTGTGTGAGAAGGATTCGCTGAGCGGGGGCACAACAAATCACAGTGAAGTATATCTACGAACGTTTCACGCCTTTGTCATCTAAAACGGCAAAACGAGGTATGACCGAGAGATTCTCGACGGAGGGAGCCAGCGATCCTTCGTCATGGAAGATCTCGTCAAGACATTGCACCTACAGGTGCTGGGAGAAGCTCAAATTGCACTGTATATGTTTGGCTGTTCATCACCAAGTACTGTAGAAAGACTTCAAGTGGTGGAAGTTCCACTGCGTAGCCAACACGGTTTTGACACCTGCACGGTGTGCGCAATCGTTGTTCCCGTTATCTGCCACAATATTGCTTCCCCAAAAGCTGACAACCATTTCATTCAGAACCTGCATCTTGAAGGCAAGGTCATTGCGGACGAAAAGATGTTTGATGCGGAAACGGAAAATAGCCTCAGCTTGTTGATCGGCGTAGACCACCTCTGGCAAATGATGTCGGGACGTATCGTCAAAAGTGCAGAAGTTCCAGGACTGGTAGCAATCGATACAGCTTTTGGATGGACGCTACAAAGACCAAGTCACCAAAAAGCCTTTCTTGACTGCAGCTCTAGCCTAATTGTCTGCATTCTGAAAGTGCAAGCAATCGTTGATGACGAATCAACCTCGCAGATCTTGCAATCTTTTTGGCAACCAGAAGCAATGGACATCGCAGATTCTAAGGAGCCTTCCTGGCACGAGTCTGTTGCACGATTCCCTGAAACCATTAGCAAGAAAAGTGACAGATACACCGTGGCGTTGCTTTGGAAGGAAGATGAGAAACCGCTTCTAGGAAACAACCGGGAAATCGCGCTATCACGTCTACAAAGATTAACACGGAGGCTATCAACGATGTAAGAAATTTTGCAGTGATATGACAGAGTAATCCGGCAATATCTGGAGTCGGGTCGCGGAAATGGTGCCTAAGGATACTCCTCGGGATCGAGATCCCAGCATATGTTATATGCCACATCGGGAAGTAATAGAAGAGGAATCGTTAACTACCAAGCTGCGTGTGGTGTTCGACGCATCGTCACACACCCAAGGTGTGCCATCCTTTAACGACTGCTTAGATAAAGGAGTGAATCTCAATCCAGAATAGCTGCAAGTCCTTCTTCGCTTTTGGTGGTATCCTGTCGCCATCGATTCCGACATCAAAAAGGCATTCTTACAAATTGGGAAACAGGAGCCTGACCGAGACGCATTCTGGTTTTTCTGGTTTGACTCTATTTCCGTAAGCCAACACCGTAAGCTCGTCGAATGGCGCATGACACGGGTACCGTTTGGATTAACGTCAAGCCCTTTCTTGCTCATGGTAACTTCCCTGCCATTCAGATAATGCATGTAAAGATAAAGAGCTCGCTTCTACAGTAAAGAAGACATTTTATGTCGACGATTTATTGGAGGGTGTGGAGACATGAAGGTCGGCGCATCTATGAGCAGTCGAAAGAAATTATGAAAGATGCTGGCGTGAAGCTGAGAAAGTGGAAGCCCAATGACCATCAGCTCCAGAACACTTTTGGCAACCAGGAGGAGCAAGTAGAAGGAGCACCCGGAGAAGTAGCCGCAGTCTTTGGAATGCAATGGGATAGAGAAAATAATTACTTCAAATTTTCTTCCTAGTCAGTGCCCCAGTATTTAGTGGCTGGCCAGCTCGATATGAAACGTATACTATTGAAGGTTGCTTCCCCAATTTATGACCCACTTGGCATTCTATCGCCATTCACAATCACTGCGAAGCTTTTGTTTCAACGCCTTTGGGTTTTAGGCCATTCCTGGGCTAAAGAAATGCCCGCGGAAATCAAGACGCAATGGGCAGCCTGGTGTGCAGACGTAATACAGCTCGGCCACACAAAGATTCCGCGTTGCGTGAGAAACAGACTGCATGGAGCACATAAAGACAGAAGACAGACAAAGAATTTTATTCAGGTCCTGAGGAACTGCGTTGTAACGGCCCCGTTTAGGTGGAATCCGTAGCAGTCGCGGGCCGCTCCCACGTAGGAACCGGAAGACCGTGGCCCTCCACCCTCTCGCAGGCCCTCTGGACAGCCCGAAGTTGAACCAAGAGGTCGCCGCTGTTAAGGGCTTCCTCCCAGTCCTCTTCTTTGTTGAACTCTGCGTCACGTAACGCAGGACATTGCCAGAGCATATGAGGTAATGAGCAATACGCCTCACCGCAGTCCGGACAATGCGGCTCGACGTTGGGTGAAAAATGGCTGAACCTGCCACGCGAAGGGAAAGACCCCGTTTGGAGCATCCTGTAGGCCGATGATTGCGGTCGCGTAAGTTTAGAATGAGGAAGTGGAAAAGCCCTCCGAGATGGATGATAATGAGTCATTATCTCGTAGAAAGTGAGCAGCGAGTCCCTGCATCTTCTGGCGTCCCCGCCTGCGAATCCGCCGGGACCGCCGCGGTGAGCGATACCTCGCGCACGGTCATGGGCAAACTCATTGGCGTTGGGGACATCAGGATGTACGTTGGCCCCCATGAGGGCCGGGAACCATGTTATGGTGTGAAAAGGCTGAACTGCATGTATTCGTCGAAGCCAGCCTGAAGGCTTATGGATCATGTGCCTATTGGAAAGCATTTGATGGAGATGGAAAATCTGCTACCTCTCTGATAGTAGCGAAGTCAAGAGTGGCACCTATTAAGACATTAACAGTGTCAAAGCTCGAGCTTATGGCCACGGTAGTGGGAGCCAGATTGCTAAAATACATTTGCTCCTCGTGGGATTTCAAGCATTTCCATTGCGTCATGTGGACTGACTCCATGATCACACTGAGCTGGATCCGTGGAAACCATAGCAAGTGGAGTCAGTTTGCAAAGCACAGAGTGACTGAAATAACACAAGTTACGAAAACAGCGTTATGGCGCTACTGCCCTGACGAAGACAACTTGGTGTATATACTGACTAGAGGTATACCGATAAGGACTCTACGTGCATGTCGCTATTGGTGGTATGGACCTGAATGTTTGTCCCAGCGAAAATCAGGCTGGCCTCCAGAACCTAACCAGTACAAACCGATAAACGAAGAGACAGAGATTGAGACGCAACATGTATTTCTTCAAGTGTCGTCCAGAAACTTACACCCGGTGATCGATAAAAGGAAGCATAAAGACCTGCAGAAGCTCCTGCGCGTCACCGCCTGGGTCTTTCGCTTTCTGAATCGATGCCGTGGACTTCACACTTTGCTCAGCGAAACAATTTTGGCACGGCAGCTAAGCAAGTCTGAAATGTTTTTGGTCCGATATGTCCAGCTGGAAGTATTCGCGAAAGACGTCGAACAACTGCAGCTTGCACACGCTCTCCCCAAACAGTCTATCCTTGTTGAGTGAAAGCTCAAGACGGGAACTTTTTCAGAAAACCAGTGCAGAGATTGTACAGACTGGAATTTAGCGATGATACTGGGGGGCAGGAGTATGTTGCAAAAGAAAAGGAATAAACGTGTGCAGGCTAACTCTGCAGAAAGAAGAAGAAGTTGAAAACAAGAAACAGTGTTCGGTCTGGTTTCTTCGCCGATCGGTAGTTTTCCTTTACATATACTCTTGGTAGACATGGTGTATTTTTGTTCCAGCATAGTTCACGATGTTTGATATGGGCGGATGTGAGGGTGTTGCGTTACCAGGTGGAAGAGGTGCCGCAGGTCTCCCTCTTTTGAATTACTCTGAAGTTGGGTTTTCTTGTTTCTGCCAATGTCAGGGAACCTGATGTTGCTTGCAGAACACCCCCAGACATAAACGTAATCTTCGTGCTTGTAACAGCTGAAGTCAGCGTAGAGACGTCTGAGAGATGTTAAAAATTGGCTTGGAGTAGGCAATCTTCTACTGGATAAGTGCACAATGAACGAGGAGTAGAGACGCTGATATACCACCTCATTTTGTTCCGGCAGGGACTATAGTGACGGGGCCCGTCTACGCAATACTATTGTTAGAGGGGGGCATCAACGTAGTATAATTATGACTACAGTTACGGTGCTCGTCAGCGCGTAGCGACCATATACAGTTGGCAGTGACTATGGTGATGAGGCTAGTCAACGCAGTCCTATCGTTAAAGTGCATGGGGGGGCGGGACCTTCAGCGCAGTGTAATCATGACTACAGTGATGGGGCCTGTCAGCGCACTACTATCATTAAAGTCATTGGGTGGTAGATTTCTCTGTAGTAAAATTGTAACGATGACGAGGCCCGTCATATTGGCAACGCAGCTATAGCGATGCCCCCGTTAAACAATGACTAAGGTCCCGGGGCTCGTCACCGTAGTTTATTGGTAAAATGAGGGGAAGGGGGCATTGCTGTAAATTTGTAGTTGTTTTAGACGCCACTGCTTAGCTGCTCTGGCGGCGCAGTGGGTTGACGCGCAGTTGGTGATGCAATCGTGCAGCAGCTCGCCAGTTCGATATTGGTTTGTGTTTTTAAAGACGTGGGGACCTTCGACGGAAAAATTTTGGTATTTCTGTCTGTCTGTACAGTTGTCTGTTTGTCCGCTCTTAACGATACTTCAAACGGCACCAAACGGCTGACCGCGTTCGCAGCGCCCATCAATATTGCTCACGATTCAGGGTTCATACTTGTGCGATTGTCAAATAAAAAAAACAATTATTACGCATATCTTAGGCACCATAAAAACACGTTCATGTTTTGTGTGTGCGTCTTTATACTAGAGAAAGCACACACAAGTAACTCTAAAGACCCTACACTTTATCACGCTGCGCTGTCATTGCAACGCAATGCTTAAAAAGGTAAGTGTTTCCAACGCTTGGCTAAGACGACACGGTGGTGGCACCTGCCCGTCGCTTTGCGTTCTATGCCTTATCACCTGCTTAAGAGGCACGCATTTTTCTCCGCGGGCGCGCACTTTTTCCTTTTCGAAGATAAGTGCCAGATGGCGCTCGTGTCTAACGTACCTTGATACGTCGTTCGCCTCCGCCACATGCTCGAGGCACTTTAACGCAACGCCTCCAGAATACCATTAACCGAGATTCTTGGGCAGAACATCAAAAAAACGTTTGTTTCACTCTCTCCAGACGCAAGGCTATCGTCTATCGACGACATTTGCAGTGTAACATGCAGTTCCGGGGCCATTCTTCAATTTCTTTTATAGTTATGCGCCAACATTGGCGTTACCGCTTTTAAAGAGTTGTAATTTTTCCTTTTTTAACGACAAAGTCACGTAGTTGTTTGTGCTGGTTGTTGGCCCTAGCGCGTTAATTTTTTTAAGCGCAGTGGATACGTTGTTGATGTGCCACATAATGCGTTGTTGGTGTGCGACTTTAGTTCGAGTCGCGCTGACCAACTGAAATTTTCTCTTTCTTTTCTGCTTAAAACGTTGTTTCGAGTAATGTTGCCTACGGTACGAGGTCTATTCTACCGCGAAATTCACTGAAGTTCTGCAGGTGTAACGAGTTTTCACTGCCACCATTAGAACTGCGTGCACAGACACTACTGCACTGAGGCAGTCAATAGAGCACCGTAATAATGTAATTATGAGGCGGCCCCTTTAAATACCGCTGCCTATAGGGGCGGCCCTCAACATAATGCTGGTGTTACTGAAGCGATTCGAAAAGTTTTTCTTTGTTTTTCCTTTACTGCTGCACGGGGTGACTGCGTTGAACTCCCGACAGCTACCTTCCCTCATCGTATAGAATACATCGACGCTGCTAGATGCACGTTCATTTTTGCGTATTCCTTTCATCAACTTCGTGACACCTTGTGGTTTACCCAAGCCCGCATACGCAACAGCCAGCATTTGCAAGTTAAAGCATCTAGATGAGCAGTTCACGCCGGCGAATGCAGCAGCGCTCGCATTTTGATTGCCGAGAACGATACGTAACACATTTCGCTCCAGCAGGGCAAGCGTCGTCTCAGAATGGGAAGACAGCTACAAAAGGCACACCACCATGCGAGCATTTACTGCGCCATAGAGAGCTCGAATGTCTATCTACGTTTGCATATAGCAATAGAACACATTCATGGAAAGAAAGAGACATGCATATTCTCTTATTTGAAGGAGCCGATTCAATCAGGTGGATAAGTCAGAATTACGTGTATTGTAGTCATATGTATTGTGGTTTTGGACTTACTGAAACATACCATCTAACTACACAGCCCTCAAGGTTGAAACACATTCTATGTTGACCTTCACAACGTTTGGCGTGATTCCATATGTCGCCTCTTTACAGCGATACGAAAAATACGTGGAACATGTTGATTTGGGAACATCGCATTATGTGTAACAAATCATTAGTTGGAGTTACGGTATCAATGCAAAGGAACGGAAACTCTGCCGTGGCTAGTTGTTCAATGCGATAATAATGTTAATTCGCACGCATAGAACGGAATCTGCTCACCAAGCACAGTATCAATCGGAGATAATCGGGAAAGGTCTTCACACTTTGGACGTAATAGAAAGTGCATAGTTATATTCCCGATGAATAAATAATATTATAATGTGAAAACAAGTAACAATACTTGGAACAATAATGATAGAAGAAAATAAAAAGAACGTGATTCACACCGAAGTCGCACACCAACTTCGCTGCGCTACGAAATTCACAAGGTAGAGCTGTCTAACCACCGCAGAGAGAGACATGATTTTACGGCTGCATTACCTCGAAAAAAAGTGGGAAAAAGTGAAACCTTCGAAAACTATAATTCGAAGTGACGACCTGCGTCACGACACGACCGTTTCCCCAACTGCGCGTCAAGCCACTACGCCACAAAAACAGCTAGGTGGTGGCGTCTAAATTGACTAATAATCCACAGCAATTTTTACCTTTACATTATGGTGACGTGGCCCCTCACCGTAGTCATTGCTTTACAGTGACGGGTCCCGTCGCAAAGCTGCATCGCTATTATGACGGGCCCCGTCACTGTTACGAATTCACTATGGTGGCGGACCTCTCCCTTTGACGATAGTACTACTCTGACGGGCCCTCTCTAACGATAGTACTGAGTTCATGGGCCCCTTCATCGTTATTACTGCATTTTGTTCCCGCTATAGCGTGTAACAATCATGGTTCAGTTTACTTGATTCTTTAGATCGGCAGTATGCTCACCCCATCTGAGTTTATGGTCTAAGGTAACGCAAAGGAAGCGATGCTTTCGTGCGGTTTCGATTCTCTGGCTGTACAGAAAAAGTTTCACGTTCTTCACTCTCTTTCTCGCGAACAACAGAACTATTAATTTGGCGGGACAAATCTGGATGTGTCGTTGTTTGAGGTAATCACTTCTTGCGTTTTGCCCTTGCTGAAGCCAATGTTTGATCACTTCCAGTCATTTGTGAGACATCCATATGCATATGTCATCTGCATACATGAATATGTTCAAGGCTTCAAGCAGCACTTCTGGAAGACCTTACATTGAAGCATTGAAAAAAAGTGGATTCCTTGGGTACACCTCTACTCGCGTTGAAGCGATCGCTGTCTTTGTTATTCATTGGTAATAAGGGTTGCAGCGCAAGCACGAAGGTGCAGCGCAAGCAATAAGGGTTGCAGCGCAAGCACGAAGCAAAGAGGACAACACGAGCGCTGCTCCTCTTTGCTTTCCTTGCCTCGCCTTTCGTTTCACGTTTCTTATAGCACCTTCGTGCTTGCAATGCAACCCTTATTACCATGAAATTTAACCAACTAGCCCAAATCGCCGTTCTTCTTTCTTGTTGATAGAAAGGTATATCTGTTACGCAGGAAGTGGGCAATTCATTGAATGATGTGACAATAGAACCATAGTGAGCTAAGCCTGTACAGGACAGATAGGTGGCGGCTGACAGAGTCGAACGACGTTTTTATATCTATGAAGAGCAATGTTTTCGCAGCTTGTCTAATGTTCTACAAATGTAACGAGGTCCAAAACAGTCCATAGTGCGTCGCTATCGCATGAAGCCAGCCATCGGTTCAAGAAGAGATTTGTTAGCGTCAATCTGCCACTGTAACCCCCTATCAATCATCTTTTTCATGATTTTAGATACACATCTGGTGGGGCTGACTAATCGAAATTAGTCAAACGAAAACGGGTATTTACCGGGATTTAGCAGTGGGACGACTCTCGTGACCTTTCAACGCATTGCGACGTACGCCTTCGTCCACATGTCGTTATAGACCGGTAGAAGAACTGGCATGCTCTTTGGGCCTAGATTTTTCAGAATACTGTACGACACGGCCAATGTTTTGGATGGGCTTCGCTGAAATACTGGATGACTCAAAGAAGTGATTGTTTGGCATATTTTCGGAAGTGCAGTAAATAGAGTGAATAATTGTAAAGTCACTCCATTTTTTCTGACCTAACTTTTCCATGTGTAAATTAGACTAAACGTGTGTGGCCTGACTCCTCTTGTAAACCTCTAGCCCCCAGGCGTGGCAATAGCAACGTCCCTGTTCGCCTTCTAATTGCTCGTAAGCACTCATATACTGCAAGTATACTGAAGTGTCCTGCTGGGACGTCTGTAAACGTTGTCGCAAGGAAGTGCCTGCTTTGAATGCAGAACAAAATTGTATCTAGTTCACTAACTCCCACCAAGTCGCTTCCAATATGTTCATGAAAAAGTGTCCAGCCAGTTTTGAGCTTAAAGTTGTCGTTTCCACTTGTATTTGTGGATGTTTCATAAGAACTGAATATTTGTCTCTCCCTCGTGTTTTGAGGTTTGAACACTAGTTCATCTCTCGTGCAAAGTCAGGAGAAGGTATAGCAAAATTTCGACAGCTGGCATACTAATAACCTCTTTAAAACGTTACTAAATCATCATGCCACAACAACAACAAGACCACTACTATTATTTCCTTTTTCAAGTGTTTTTCCCACGTGGTATTGTGTGCATTTCCAAAGATGAGGGCGGGTCCCTGGAATTTACTCAATAAGTGAACCAAGGATAATTGGGTGATGCTTGTCGATGGTTGAAAATAAGCACCAATCAATGTGGTCGTAAGTTTCTGGAATCGAATTTTGTACCCTAAAATTTCTGCCACGTCCAAGTCCGACGAGTAATGATATATGTGGTTTAACGTCCCAAAACCAGCATAAGATTATGAGAGACGCCGTAGTTGAGGGCTCTGGAGATTTCGACCACGTGGGCTTCTTTAGAGTCCGACAAATATATAAAAAAGTGGGTATAGCACAGTGTACACATAGCAGTGCCCTGCTCAAGCCTGAATTTCTTCTTGATGCATATGCCACATAATTAGAAATCTTAAAGTCAGTGCCTACGTTGGTTGCATTGAGACATGAAACGGGGAAGTTATACTGAGCAACGAAGGCTTGTTTTTATTCAAGAGCGTGTTCACCCATACTTTTTTTCTTTGAACAAGCTTGTTCTTACTCTACAGCTTGTTCAAAGTGAAAAGTATGGATAAGATACTCAGAAAAATATTAAAATAAATTATCAGCCCAATCAATGACTTTCACTGCTGTTTGTTAGTTGGAGCTGGTGTATTTGCACTTGCGACCAACTTTTACTTCACCGGTCGAATACCGTTGTTTGTGATGACGTGACCCAAGTAATGCAGTTCGTTGCAAAACATAGCATTTGGAAGGTTGCACGCAAAATTCGCCTTCAGATATCCGCTTCAGTACTGCTTCAAGGTTGAGCAAGTGTTCTGCTTCTGTGTGGCCTGTGATCAGTACGTCATCAAGATAACAAGTGACGCCATTCATACATTGAGCGCATTATTCACAATGCGCTGGAATATATGCGGGAGGCGCTGAAATGCCGAATGAAGGGTTGTCAAAAAAACAAGCGTTCGTGCGTGTTCAGCGTAACGTATTCTTTACATGCTGATATGCTCTCCTTAGGTCAATCTTCCCAAAATGTTGTCCGCCTGCGAGTGCTCCAAGTAGCTCGTCTGCTTTTGATGTAAAGTACCTCTTCATGTCCAATATCGGTTTTAGTGTGGCATTATAATCACCACACAGTCTGACTGAACCATCGCGTTTGACAACTCGCTCGACTGGCGTAGCGTGCGGGCTTGTAACGAATATAATTATGCTTAGATCTTGCAACTTGACCAATTCTTGCTCAACAGTAATTTTGAGAGCGAAAGGAACACGTATGGCTTTGAAGAATCTTGACTTCGCTAGCACCGCTTGACAGTGGTTTAGTAAAGACTCCAATTTAGGTGGTCTGTCAGAACCTTTTGTTTTTTCTATCTCCATGTGGGAAGACTTTGTAGTGACAGCCAGTTAATCTGGAAGTGTTTCAGCCAACTGCGTTCCAGTGGTCGTTGGCCGTCCTGGCGTAGAACGTGCAATAGCAGCTCCTGGCTCTGGTCGTTGTACAATAAATGCTACTCTGCAGGGCTTCACTGGTTAATTCATGTAGATTCTCAGGGTGAGACTTGTCCTGCACAGACTCACACTAGAAAAAAATAGACCGGAACTCTGAGACAGACATAACAGATACAGCAGCCCCTGCATTGAGTTCCACGTTCACTGGTGCGTAATAATATTGACTTCGTCAATGATTAATTTTTTGTCTTACGCTTGCAGCAGTTGATTGATCTGTGGGGTTTAACGTCCCAAAACCACCATATGATTATGAGAGACGCCGTAGTGGAGGGCTCCGGAAATTTTGACCACCTGGGGTTCTTCAACGTGCACCCAAATCTGAGCACATGGGCCTACGACATTTCCGCCTCCATCGGAAATGCAGCCGCTGCAGCCGGGATTTGAACCCGCGACCTGCGGGTCAGCAGCCGAGTACCTTAGCCACTAGACCACCGCGTCGGGGCGCGTTTGCAGCAGTTTTTACCATTTTCAAGCTGTTGCGTGACACGGTAACAATGTACTAAGAAGCTGTTTATGTTTACATTTCGATCCCATTGGCTGTCTGCTCCGGGAAGCTCTTTTGATGTGGCCCGTTTTTGTTGCAATAAAAGCAATTGACATTCGCAAACTGACAAGAGCTGGCAGTGGGTTTCTCTGACATGCAACGATAACACGAGTTCGAAAGTTTTGCAGGGCTGTTAACTTTGTAAACTCTAAATTTTTCCTGCACTGTTGAGTGCGTAGCAGATGGGTTTTGTAGAGCAGCTTCGATGACTATCGCACGATTAACTGCTCTCTGAAACTTTAACCGGTTGTTTTCTGCAAATAAACTTCGTTGTATATCAGACCGTAGCAAACCACAAACAAATTTGTATCCTAAATCTTGATCAAGAAAAGTACCAAGCTCACAAGTTTGCGCAAGTCTTCGCAGCTCTGTGACATACTGAGTAATAGTCTCTTGCGACCGTTGTGAGCGGCAATGAAATGTGGCTGTTTCGCCGATAATGGACAGTTAGGGAACAGAGTGGTTCCGCAGTAAGCATGGAAGTTCTGAAAAATATTTTCTGTGGGAGTCTACGTAGAACCGAATTACTTCAACAATGCGTATGTCTTCGGTCCTACAAGGTTTATCCAAATCTCACCCTTACACTGCTCCGAAATTTTCTTAGCATGCAAGAATGCTTGGACTCATTAATGTCTTCTGTGGCCGTCCACTAGGGTCCCAATAACATTGTCTCGTCGGCAAAAATAATGTCGTGTCCCGGTGCTTCCGAGCATGAAGACGCTGACATTTAAAACTATTAGGGGACCGTAAAGCTTCACCTTTAGGAGTTGAACCCGACAGCAACATACTGTTCCTGGTGCGTATTTATATCACTTAGTGCATGAAACCTTTTAGAACTCACTATGCACCCACTGTACGTCACCTTGAGAGAATAGGCGCAGTAGCGTGTGCGGATTTTGTAAGGGGTTGCCGGCTTTCATCCATGGCGCCATTATAAAAATCACATATTCTTACGACCATTAGCCATGTAAATCGTAACCACGTATTATTACGTAACCACGTATTATTAATACGTAACCACGTATTGAGAAGCATGTATGCAGGATGCGTGTGTTTGTGAAGCATGAAAGCTACTTTCACTGCTTTTGCAAGCATAGGGTGATCTTTTTATTGATTTCACAAGCTGAGGCGTGGCCTTGTGATTCGTACTAACCACGTATCCAGGTAGAGCGCGCGTTAGTCTGGTCGGTGCTGTCCGTGGGTATCTTGAGGAGGTTATTCTAAGTGTTAGGTTTTTATCTGTTAGATTTTTCATTGAATATTTGTTTTAACTGACTCCCGAAAAGTTGTGAAAAGATGTGTGTGATGTTTTACCTGAACCCCTGTACCATGCCATGCACACGGAAGGTCAAGGGCAAGATGTGCTTAAGCGAGTGAAGAGAATGCAAGTGGCTCCTTCTGCGAAGTAATTTTTTAGGCTTCGCAGGGGTACATTATTTCTCAGGTCGTTTGAAAGAGAACGCGGTTTTTTACTCACATTGGGGAGAATTTCTTTATCTGTGAATAACCGGGAACCAAGTTTTAGATGCGGAGCATCTAATACTCGAGGCTTGTAGTGCGGCGCCGTCCGCAAGCTTCCTCCTCCTCCTTCCACCATCTGTGCATTCCTTCCTCCTCTCCACACCGCGCGCGCTTCTCTCCTCCACCATCTGTGCATCCTTCCTCCTCTACACACCGCGTGCGCTTCTCCTCTTCACGAACATTCGCCAGCTGTATGCGTTGCGCGTCTCCCCCTTCTCGAACATTCGACAGCTGACGCGCGAAAGCGCCGTCGCGCCGTCGCCCATCATCTGTGCCGCGCGCGCTTCTCCCCTTCGAGAACATTCTACAATTCTCCAGATTCTCCAGCGGACACGCATGCGCCGTCGCGTTTCGCGAACATTCGACAGCTGACGCGCGCATGCGCCGTCGCGCTTCGAGAACATTCAACAGCTGACAGCGCATGGGCCGTCGCGCTGTATATATACTCAAGGTCGGCGCTCGCTCGCTCCGTTGCCGCTCGTCGGTTGGTTTGTACGGCGCGTCAACGTCCGAGGTCGCGGTGAAATTAATGCCAACGAATCCACAAACACAATGATCGACGTCCCTTCGACCAGCGCCGCCCTTTCGCATACGTGTCGTACGTGTTCACTCATTTAACACCCCCTCCTACAACCACGTTAACCAATTTAGCCATCGACCCAAGTAAGTCGCCATTCAACACCCCGTTAACCAATTATATGCTCCGCATCCTCCTCAGTGTTCCCCCGAGGGAAGCGGCGGGCAATCTTTTTTTACAAGGTTGGTAAGAAGTATACTTTTGGGACGTATTTCAAATGACGAAAAAGAAAGAATTACCTTTATAAAATTATGGTATAGAAGTTCTGCCAATTCTTGATGAAGAGGGAATGTCTATTGAGTTGATTATGCTAAGTGGCCTTCATTGTTTGTGGCGGGCCTTTATGGCATGATTTATCGCGATTAAGATACACGGCCTGAACTAATGTATTTCCGTGATTGTATGGCCAAGTTTGTTGAACTGCAGAAAACTCGAGAGGTTGTACCGGAGTAGTTGCCGAGGGTAGAACCCTTAGCAGCGCCTAGGGAATTGTAATTTCTGCCCCTCTCATAGGACTGTCACATCTTGTATCTGTTACGCTTGTGGAGTGATGAATGCACCCATGAGCAGAAAATAAAGCAAAAAAAAGGCGTTGCCGTGTGGAAGAACGCCCACTTGTCACGCAAAGGACCCGAGTTTCATCCTCACTCCGACCTAAACAACCCTGTCTCTGTTTCGACTTTGCTCCTGGATTTTTCATTATTTTGTTATTTTGTTTGCACTGGCCTGAATTTTTCAGTCGAGCATAAGATGATGACTTTTCACTCACGACTAACGACGCCGACACTCAGAATTTCTGCGAAACGACCTACTTACAGCTATCACGTTGACATGCTTCATGCGCATGCCAGTGAAATAACAATATTTAAGATTGCTGAAAGAAAAGTGTCCCCGCCCAGCCGTGCACCAAGCACTTTTATTCACCTTGTGGGCGACGGTGTTGAGATATGGCCTGCGTGAGAGAGTATTGCGCGAGCACACGCGTACAGATATACGACACCCTTGTGCTCCCAAGAAAAAACAAGAAAAAATCACTGCATTTCGAGCTGCTTGAGGATAATTATGGGGCGAAGCTTTCGGAGGTGATTATTGATTAATGTTGAGATTGTACTGAGACTGCTTGTGGCTGTGATACTTATATACTTTTTATTCAAAGAGATAGTGCTGAGACCGATTGTTATACAGCGGTGATTCTTCTTTATAGCTGATATGAGATTCCGAGTTCCAGGTTACGTTTTGACTTCATAATCACAGCTTCATTAGCTATCTGCTCTGGTGTATAATTTTCTTGTTGGTATGGCTGCCTTGCATCCGCTATAAGTTGTCTGAACTGCACGTCAGCTTGGCGTTTTTCCCGCTTAGCCTTTGCTTCCTTAGCCCTAGTCTGTGGTGTGGAACTTTGTTATCACGGTCGCCACTTTGCATCCGCTTCCTTCTCTTGTGTCTCCGCGGTAGCTTCCCGTCAACGGCGACGCTGATACTCAGCACGTCGTGCTTTCCTACGTTCTTCTTCATTCATATGGAACGTGGTTATATATATATATATATATATATATATATATATATATATATATATATATATATATATATATAAAATAAGGGAAAGAAGTGTATACCTAAGGGCTCGTTTTTCCGTGTTTTAACACAATATTAATGAGATATAACAGACAGTAATGCCAAGGAATGTACAGGGGAAATTAATAAAACCAATGGAATGTAAATAAGAAGAAAGAAAAGTGGATGAAATAATTACCAACTGTGAGCAGGAATCGACCTACGACCTTCGAATTACGCGAAGATGGCGCGAATTACGCGAAGATGGCGCTGACTGACACTCCTACTTCTAAATTCACAGATAAACCCAAAAAAGTGGATGGAGGGAGGGCGCTGTGATAGCTCAGTGGTAGAGCATCGAACGCGTAATTCGAAGGTCGTAGGTTCGATTCCTGC
>WOVY01008824.1:0-13426 GCA_013436015.1 Rhipicephalus annulatus | reverse complement strand
GACTTGGGTGCAGGATAAAGAACCCCAGGTGGCCTAAATTGCCGGCATCCTCTACTACGGCGTCTCTTATAATCATATCGTTGTTTTGGAACGCACACTCCACAAATCTAATCAGTTGTTTTGAGCATAGCCATTTCTTTTGTTTTCTTACTGACCACATTTCCAGAGTTTTTCTTCGCTTTTTGGTCACACAATGCGCCCAGCTTTTTTCTGTATTTCTCCAACAGCCCATTCATGATGATGTTAGAATGCTTATGGCAATAGAATGCTGACCCGCAGACTGCGGGGTCTTATGTCGGCTGCAGCACCCACAATTTTGATCAAAGCGAAAATGCTTGATGTCGGAGTGCTAACATTTAGGTGCCCGTTTAAAAACCACATTTGTTGAATTTCCGCAGCTGTCCATTAGTGTGTGACTCGTAATCATATCGTGGCTCTGGGACGTTAAGCACCAGAAATAAAAGTTTCCCCAACAAAACACCACGCTTACTGACACAAATGAAATCAACAAAAGGCAGAAGATGACGTGATAAGTGACTAATGTGATCATTCCGTCGTTTTCCTTGGTTTGAGCGAAGTATTATCGATGCTGATCTCAGTTTGTTATAAGTACCGACCCACCCAACTCTTTTTTTATTTTTCTAGGCTACATTGAAAATAAGTATTCATGGCAACATTCAGAAATCACTTAGTGACTGGACGATTGACTCGAGAGTATTCAGTGCTTACGAAACTACCAAAATGTTATTGATAGCGACAATGTACCCTTTTTTTTGTAAAGAAGACAACCTCTATGTGCTTTAGATGTAATGGCACCTGTAGGTTCACGTCTATTTTATTTTGACAAGGAAAACAACAGGCAACTACCCCAGAATTTTGCTGGCATAATCACACTATTGGTAGGAAATATCAGTATCATGATCTTTCATTACCTCAAAAATCGCTTAGGTGCTTCGTCGTTCAGCCATTACTTCTACGGTACCTGTATTGCCAATCAAAATGAGTCAGAAGAAATAACACGGGCCGGAGATAATCCGGCCGTGATTGCCTTCGTGAAATAGTATTGTTCAACATTACTCTTTTTTCCAACTTCTTGGAAATGCCCAAGTTGTGTTGACACTTAGCAATGGTACTGTGGAGTCTATTTCAAGTTGCTGATGTTTGACAATGCTTTTTTCCGCTATTTATGGGCTTCACAGCCCGCTGAAGCGAATGTCGTCCTAAATAACATCGTCCATCCTTGATACCCTCTGATAACTGGCACCGTTATGTTAAACAATCGATGTAGGCATTGCCTGATAATTGTAAACAATCATGATAATATTGCCCAAGTTCTTCGTATTCCGTCTATAGACCATTTAATTGACGAAGTAAGCTCTAGAGATACCCCTGCAGTTCCACAAGGGCATGAAAACAGCAAATGTCAATGAGCTAGCGCTCGCTTCACAGTGGTCTCCTCCTTTGTGCCACAAATTTTTAGGTAAATAGGCGTAATGCTCAACTGAGCGCAAATCACAGCAAAATAATTTTCGTTTTATAGCAATGCGCGAAATTATAACGCAATGGTGCTTCAGCTTTGTCGTATGCATCAGTAAATCTGCCTGACGCGAATGGATCTCTACGTTGCTCAGAAAGATTGTATTTCAAAGCGTACTTGTGGTATTCAGACTGTTTGTTTAGCTGATCGTTTCGAGGTGGCAAACTGCACCCTATCACACATTTCTACATTAAGTAATATAAAAACATAGGTTACTCACCCTGTGAGCAGAAACACCATGTCTGACGTATCGAAGTATACTTGTTTTTTTACGTGTTCATTGAAGTTCTTAATTGTTTCTTCATAAAGAATATTCTGTATTGCTCATATCCTTTTACATGAACCATGTACGGCTTCACGTGCCTGAAAAAAGATGACAAAAAGAATTTAACAAGTGTCTTTGCACAACCAAGACGGAACAACCAAGAACCAAGAACAAGTGTCTGCCCAACCAAGAATAGAGAAACAAAAAAATAATAATTGTAATAAGAACACGCTAGAATTACTACGAATGCAATCAGTACTACTACTACTACTGCTACTACTACTACTGCTACTACTACTACTAATAATAATAATAATTATAATAATAATATTAATAATATTAATGATAATAATAATACTTGCACTTTTACAACCAAGTGATTTTGGATGCGTCGACAACGCCTATAAACGGGAACTCTTCCTGTTAAGGTACACTTCGATCGATGGGGGAGGGTGACAGGCAGTTGGCATCGCTGTGTTTTCTTCCGGATTTGTATACGACAGTAATGTCATACTCCTGCAGCCTAAGGCTCCATGTTGCTAGCTAACCTGACGGATCCTTGAGATTTGCCAGCCAGCATAGATCATGGTGGTCACTGACAGCTCTGAACGGGCTACCGTAAAGGTAGGGTCGAAACTTGTATGTTGCCCAGATGACTTTGAGGCACTCTTTTTCAGTTGCAGAGTAGTTTGCCTCAGCTTTTGAGAGTTTGTGGCTGGCGTAGGCTAACACTTTCTTTTCACCATTTTGCCACTGAACCAGGATGGCGCCGAGGCCGACATCGCTGGCATCGGTTAGACTTCATTGTCGGCTGTCTTATCAAAATGGGCAAGTATTGGTGAACCGTGTAGCCGTTCTCTTAAATTGGGAAACGATTTCAGCTGTTCGCTTTCCCATGTGAAGGGCACGTCGTCTTTTGTTAGTTTTGTAATAGGCTCCGCAATCTTTGAGAAGTTTTCCACAAATCGCCTTTAGTAGGCACACAATCCCAAAACTCGACGCACTGACGTTTTGTCTCTGAGTGTAGGAAACCTCTGAACAGTGGCTCTCTTCTAAAAATCCGGACGAACGCCGTCAGAACTAATGACGATTCCAAGAAATCGCAACTCTTCGAAGCCGAAGTGGCATTTTTTGGGTTTGATTGTCAAGTTTGCTGACGGATGACTTCCAATACTGTGCGTAGTCGCTGTAGATGTTGGTCGAAAGTTGTAGAGAATCAAAGTCATTAGACATGACAGCCATTTCAATCCTACGAGGACAGTGTCCATCATTCACTGGAACGTCGCTGACGTGGAACAGAGGCCGAATAAAGGCGTTTTGAATTCGTAGGTTCATCTTGTATCACGCACGCCGTTTTTTCGCGGTCCCAGTCGTCAACCTCTATTGCCAAATATCCGCTTTTCAGAACCAAGGAGGAGAAAAACTTTGAAGATCACTGCCAATTTAGTGTATCGTCGATACGTGGCAAGCCGTCTACATCTCGTTTAGTTACGCTATTCAGTTTTCGGTAGTCGACACAGAATCTAAATGTGTTGTATTTCTTCCTAACGAGCACTACGGGGGATGCCCATGGACTATTTGAAGGCTGGATGACATCATCGGAAAGCACCTCCTCCACTTCCTTCTTGATAATTCCTCGTTGTTTTTGTGAAACTAGGTGTGAATGCTGGCAAATAGGCCTCATGTCATCTTGCGTTATAATTCTGTGTTTCGTAATTGGCGCGCGCTGGACCTTCGAGGCAGTTGAAAGGTAATCAATGAATTCTTTTACCAAGGCACAAATCTGTTTCTTCAGATGGTCCGGAAGGCTCTGGTTGACGGTCATGGATGTGTCGATGTTGCAGGCTACTGGTCGAGTGGTTGAAGTCGTTAAGCTGCATAGTTAATGAACTCGTTGTTTGCCATACAGAAGTCGTGTAAATTGAAAATAGCCGTGCCTTGAGCGCTCTTTTGAAGTTCATTGAAAAAATTTGTGAGTAGGACATCTGCATGGCCCTTTGTCAAGTGAACAAGACCCCAAGCTACGCAGACACCTGTGTTCAAAAATAGTGTCCACAGACATTTGGCAGTTGTCTATTCATGCGAGAACGGATGTCAGAGACTGTCTCTGAATGTCATACAGTGGACAGTCGCACAAGATGTGGTGTAGCACCTCTTCGCAATGACAGGCATCGCAGAGAGCGTTGTCCGCCACTTCCTATAAAAAAGAATAAATTTTGTAAATGCCACTCCATAGCCATAAGCGATGAAAAGGGTGGCTTCTTTTCGGTCGAGCCCAGTGGGCACGCGGAGAGCCATCAAAGAGGACAGGTGGTGTTGATGATTCGTCTCGTTGCTTGGTGGGAACTATAGTGAAAACGTGACTTCACAGCGCAAGTCGTCGATGATTACTGGCAGCATTGGTCCGCGAAAGTGGTATGGCTTCTTTTCGTGTTCCTTCAAGAGCTGCCCACGCGGCAATATTGGCCTGTTCGTTCCCTATGACGCCGCAAAGACTTGGCAGCCACTGAAACGTCACATGATGTCCTTTCTCGTGTAAAGTGTGGAGAAGGCATCGATTTGAAAAAGAAGCTGTTCGGCACGGCCTGCGGTGCAGCGCTGAGAGGCACAGATAGCAGGGCAGCCCTTGAGTCGCTGAAAATCATCCATTGTTGTGGTGGTTCTTTATTGACCACACAAAGTGCAGCGCGCAAAGCAGCTAGTTTTGCTGCTTTAGAAGCCGTGGAGGGGTGAGTCTTAAAGCTGACGGTAACACTCTTGGCTGGCACAACTACTGCACCTGACGAACACTGGCGGTTCGTTGAGCCATCGATATATATATGTACACTGTCTGAATATTCCTCCTGCAAAAGAAAAAGAGACAGTTGTTTCAGCACATGCGATGAAAGCTCAGATTTCTTTCGGATCCCTGGCACACTAAGATGCACTGTAGGTTGAATAAGACACTGAGGGGGTATCGATGGTTGACATGCAGGAATGAAGCCCGAGGGAAGTTTCTCATTGCACTTCACAATCATTTTAGCGAACGACGCTTGCGCCTCTCTGAAGGCAACAGTGCAAAGTGATGACAGGGATTGCAGCGGAAGGCGACAAAAGCTCTGTTAAATTTCCTACTGACACGGACTTGAACAAACGACTGTAACAGCAATGTCACAACACCACGAAAGACAAGACTGGACAATGTCTGAGTGTGCACACGTGTGCTACTGAATGTGCTGTGTTTATCTCTCTTCCCTCTCTGCTCTCTATCTTTCATTTCCCCATCCTCCAGCCATGCGCAGACTAGCAAACTGGCTTCCTATAGGCTGGTTAACCTCCCTGCCGTTCTTTTCCTCCTATTTTCTTTCATTTCGTTGTTCAAAGAGCCCTACATTTGTATCTGCTATGCCTTAGTAGTTGTACAACGCGTCATTCTCTATGAGCACCTTTATACTGCAGCCTGGTGGCGCAGTTACGTCATCATGAACAACGCGTAGAGCAGTTAGGCGTCGTTCCTCTGATTCCTTCACAGGCAGTGCTCGTTCAGTCGAAAACAACATGCTGGACCTATGCAGGTTAATTACGGCACCATTAGCTCACAAAAAATCCATTCCTGTAGTGAGTTATCTTGAACAATTTGGTAGCACAATGAAACTGGCAACCTAAATAAAGCCCCGTATTTCAAGTCTTGCAGTGCGTCTGCCAAGGGGAGTAATAATGTGACTTCCTGCAATGCGTATCTTCGAGCAACTCCACTGCGTTACAACTTTGTTTAGCTTCTTCACCATCTTGTGACTTATCATTGCATAATTAGCAGCAGTGTCGACTGAGGCATTCAGCTCTCATCCTTCCATTCTCAACTGCAAATCTGAAGTAACGCTTTCGTTGCTGCCCCTATTTAGCGGAAATACATCATCGTTGCCCACAAATCATATTAGAGGATCTTCGTAACTGACATTATCAGCGGCCTCACGTCTACAGGTCGCTTGCTGCAGTTTTCCGGGAGTGGACTTGCAGAATGATGACCAAGCTGCCTTTAAGGTTAACGTGGGCTGGGTGACCGGTAGAGCATAGGCGATAGTGTAAGTGACCGATGTTGGCGTAGAGGTGATGGGTCATGGCTCGTGGACAAATACTCCCTATTCTCCACTGGTCGTTTGCCGTTTTGGGGGCATGATGCATACAACGGAAAGCCTCTTAATCCAGCCTGTCAGTAAGGGCAGAATCTATACAGATGACCCACTTCGCCACAATGAAAACACAGAGGCCTGCGCTCGTGATCACTCCAGGCGTCGCTTTTCCTGGGTCTATGTTCCGCATGGTGATGTATGCTACGTGCTCCTGGGAGCAGATACGTACCCGTTGGTTCGCGTGGATGAGGTGGGCTGCGTTCTGCAGGTGGGAGACGAGTCGCCGGCATCGCAATTGCTGCATTGCCGTGTACTGCGGGTTGTCTGAGAAGTTAGAGTATGTTCAGATAGGTCAAACCGGCGGCAGCCAACGCTCTGGCTCTAGTATGACCTGCCTCAGTTCGTCTCGAACAACGTCAGTAACAGACATTGCAGTTGGATCTTGGGCGTCTGCAGCCTGCTCAGTTCTCTAATAACTGATCTAATGAGGTCTCGCAGGGATTCGACGTCGTTTCGCATGCCTTCAGAGAATACCTGTGCAGATGCACAGTTTATATTCCGGTTGTATGTGCACCAATCACACACAGATATCAATGATATCTCACATATCGGCCAGCCACTAACGCAGATTACGAAGACTGATGTCACATTCCAGTGAGAAACGGATTGAGATGAAGCATTTCAGAAATTGCAACAATGACTGCAGACCTCTCCGTTACTTGCACTCTTCAAAAAATACGCCCATGCAAAAATCTACACCCACGCAAGCAACCTAGGTCTCAACGCGGTTCTTCTGCAGAAGACTGACGGACAAGAAAGGGTTATCTGGTATGCGAGCCGGCCGCTATCGAAAGCTGAGGCTAACTAATTCACAAAAGAAAAAAGAGTGCTTTGCTATTGTTACGAAAGAGAAGAGACGCCGTATCAACGAGGCGTGGATGAAATGTAATTAAAACCAGCAGCAGCGGCGTGACCGGTTGACCAGCCACCTAGCCATTTCCGATGGAGGCGGAAATGTTGTAGGCCCGTGTACTCAGATTTGGGTGCACGTTAAAGAACCCCAGGTGGTCAAAATTTCCGGAGCCCTCCACTACGGCGTCTCTCATAATCATATGGTGGTTTTGGGACGTTAAACCCCACAAATCAATCATGACCAGCCACCTAGTGGAGACAACCGTAAATCCGCTCAGTCAGGCACACACGCGCATCGTCCTACAATATGCCAACATGCTTTTAACACAATCCCCGGTGGCAGAAGGGCCGTCTCGGTGCATCTTGATGTCAACTTCAGCGGGAGAGTGGTAAGGCCTAAAGAGTGCCACATGTACGATATGGGTGATTTGTGGGGCAGTTGAAGGCGATGAGGCAGTAGGGGCAATTTTGTATGTCACATGACTAACCTTGCAAAGGACTTGGTATGGACCTGTGTAGCGAGAAGAAAGTCTTCTCAACAAGCCGACTTGACGGGTCGGGGAACACAGAAGGGCCAATGAACCGGGTAATAGGTGCAGGTCGCGGTGCCGCTAATTGTACAAACGATGCTGGTTCCGTTGAAAGGCCAGAAACGAGTGCGGGCAATTTCGCATGCATGGGTAGCCCGAGTGATAGCGTGAAAGGTATATTCGCCGGTTGGTGTCGCAGTAGACGGAATGACAGTATTTGGGAATAATGTAGGTCCTCGGCTGAGCAAGAGACAAAAATCAAGATTAAGCGGCAGTGTTATAGCGAGAAGAATTGTATGCGAATGTCGCGTAGGGCAAAGCAAGGTCCTAGTCAGAGTGGTTGGAAGAAACATACTTCGTAAGCATGCCTGTAGTGTTACACTCAGACCTTGCGTGAGTCCATTGGCCTGTGGGTGCTACGACGTACTGAGCTTGTTCCTTGTTTCAAATGACTCTTGGGTATCGGGTATGGCATTTTCTATAAAGGTGGCAGCGACGGTCTGAATGCAGCTGGCGTGGAGCTCCATGTTGCAAACTCGTCGCGTAGAAGGAAGTCAGTGATATTTGTGACTCAGCTTGTTGGAAGTGCTCGTTTGATGGCGTAGCGCTGGCGTAGTCTGTGGCCACAGCTATCCTCCTGTTGCCAAGAGAAGACAAAGGAAAAGGGCCAAGGAGGTCCGAGTCAAAAGAAGAAAGGTTCTGACGAAATGTCAAGCGGTTCAAGGTGTCCCGCGGCAAGCGTTGGTGGTGTTTTGCGCTGTTGATATTTATCACAAGCCGCAACGTAGCTTCTGACTGAGCGTAGAAGCCCTGGCCGAAGAAAGCGTCGGTGAATACGGTCGTAGTAACGTGGCACACGAAGATAACTGGCAGTTAGAAGGTCATGGAGTTCGTGGAGAACTGCTGAGCGAAAGTGATTTGAAATGACGAGCAGCTGGGCTGGCCCTAATGGGCAGAAGTTCTGGTGGTATAGCACGCCGTCGTGGTGGAAGAATGAGCGATGGTACCTATCGGAAAATAGTGATTCGATGTATTCGATTATAGCAAGCAAGGATGCATCACAGCATTGTTTGTCAGCGATGAGGGTCGGTTGCCAAATGGAAAAGTCGCAAATAGCGGAGTGGGTATCATGGATGGTGCTCAATTCATCGACCGGGCACCGGAACAGTAGTCTGCGTCCTGATGTAGGCATCCCGACTTGTATGGGACTGTGTAGGTATATTATTGCAGTCGCGGAACCCATCGCCCAAGCCGGCCAGTAAAATCCTTCAATGACGAAAGCCAATATAGCGCATGGTGATTCGTTATTACAGATATACTCAGGCCATATAAATATGGATGGAACTTCATGACTGCTCAAACGTGAGCAAGACATTCACGCTCTGTAATTGAATAGTAGCGCACGGCAGCTCTGAGAAGGTGGCTAGCGTAGGCGACAACACGGTCATGTCCCCGCTGGCATTGGGCTAGGATGGCTCAAATCTTGGGGGCACTCAAATCGGTTGGGATTTCTGGCGGAGTGGACAGGGCTCAAAGTAGGCCTGATAGGTGGAGTCGTCAGGAGTGTGATGAACTGAGATAAAGCGACTGCTTGAGCGGAACGCAATGTAGAAGTCACGTCTTTGTTAAGAAGGTCGGTAAGTAGGCGAGCGATAAGAGAACACCAGGGATAGGTGCCAAGACATAACCACCTACAAAAACGGGGCGAACTTGTTGCCAATTCAATATATTTGAGCATGTGGTATCCCACTGAAGTCGGTGTTACAGAGGCTTTTCAGCAGCTCGGGGCGAGAATCTTGAAGATGAAGTTCCAAATGAAAAGTGCTGGCGAAACAGCCAATCGGGCAGACGGCGTTAATAAAAGTTCATCACAAAAATTAGGTGAAGAGGGAAATTGTCAAGCACGGTAAAAAATCAGAGACATGGTGGCCGGCAAGGCTAATACAAGCGGCACACATTCCAATGACGGCCACACTTCCAACATCGGCGACATGAACGGCTTGTGTTGCGGCCAGCGTGAGTACTTTTTAGAGGTGGCGACAGAGGCGAGCACTCTTTATAGACAACTGAGGTCCAGTATCAACTAAAGACGTCAAAGAAAGACCGTCCACATGCACTTCTAGCAAGTTCTTAGCAGTAGGGAGCGTCGACAGAGGATTTGAGTCAGTTGCACATCATGCAGCACTACCCGCAGGAGCCGCATGATCTAGTTTTTTCATTCGCGAGAATCCATAGTTAGTCGGCGATATATAGCGGCGGTGTTAAGCCAGCGGAGAATGGTGACATTGCGGTGACGGTGAACAAGTTGTAGAGCAGCTGTTAGGTGCGTCTGAGCGGGATACTTACGGCTGGGCGAATACCGACGTGGGTCTGCGTATGGGTGAGGAGTAGAAAACTTGCTCCAACGGGGGGAGTGGTGGGGGTGTGTCCAAGTGCTGCGGCAATAGTGAAAGACATTGCCAAATTGGTGACAGTGGAAGTCGATTGGCTTGTCGTCTGCTGTTCTCTATTCCGTCGAATTGCGGGATCTGGGCAGAAAATATAAGTCATGGCGTTTCCGGTGCATTCATTGGCATCGGTCTGTAGTCAGATCGGGAGACGGAGCAGGTGACAGGATAACCCACGTTAGCGATTTCTCGCCCCATGACTGCCTGAAATAACGGAGACCACCGGAGGGTGTTGAACGGCCATCCTTGTCAATTGCATGGAAGTGGATGAAGCGGCGCCGGACGGGCCACCTCATGCTCCTGCCACACGATGCGTGTAACATTTTTATGCAAGGGTGGTGTTGCACCAAGATCGGTGCACGTTGACGTGACAGCCGTGTTAGGGTGCCGCGAAAATTGAGTCAGAACTCGGTGGCTTGTGGCGTATTTGAAGCGGCGGCATCCCTTGAACTTGAGATTGATGGTCGTGACGTTATTGTACACAAGAAAGTTGAGAGCGTCGTCCGTAATGCCGTTGAGTATGTCATGACCGCTTTCGGTCATTTGCTCGTCATGTATGTGTATGAGACATAGAACTTGGTTTACGAATGCACACGGGTGGCCAGTTCTTGTCGCCTGGCCTTTTGTTGACCGGACGGGTCCGCAATATTTCGCGTAGTCGTTCCTCGAATATGTCTAAGCTGGTGAGCTCGGTGTCAAGAGCGTCGAACCAGACACGCGGAGTGCAATCCAAGTAAAGGGATACGTTGGCGAGCATCATGGTAGGGTGTCATTCGTGAGTCTGGCTAACGTACTCGTATAAACGGAGCCGGTGGTCAATGTCAAGGCCAGGTTGGGCATAGAACATACCGGGATCACAAGGGTGTCCCATCGCAAGGTACGTAGTGGCTGCCGCTCTAGTTGGAGGCGGTGATGGGTTGTTGTTATTAGAAGTCATGGCCGAAAACTTGATGGTGCGGCCACTGTGAAGCTTCGTGGGGAGGACGAGGAATATTTCATCTCCACCAATTGTGTTACGAAAGAGAAGAGACGCCGTATCGATGAGACTGCTAATGAGACATATTACAAACCAGCAGCAGTGGCGTGACTGGTTGACCAGCCACCAAGCAGAAACAACCCTTTGTCCTCTTCGTCAGCGAACACGCGCATCGTTCCACAAAATGTTAATACACATGTAGCACTATTATCTGAGCTACGTCAAAGTGTCAGCCTTACCACAATGTAGGGCCATTCAATGTTGTGAGCAACCACCACGCCTTGCGCTCAGTAGCTAACTTGAAAGACCCTTGAGGTCGTCGAGCACAATAGAGTCAAAGACTTCAAGAATTCTATGATACCATCGTTTACAAGTTCTGACGAAAGCACTCTGACGCCGACTGCCTGTCCTCGTGCTCCCAATGAGCCACCACCGTAAATTGATAAGGACAGTAACTACTCCTTGGGACCCGTAAGCGTCGATGTGTTGCCCGATGACAGTGAGCCAACCCTGAAATACATGGCCTTGCGGAATACTTTGAGGAAAAAACTGTCGTTGCTTCAAAGCTAATAAAGTGAAGACTTGCGTATTTTTTGTGGATTGGAATTCTCGGCAAGCAAAACTTCCTACAACATCAAACCAGCTACCTTATTGTAGTACCCACGCCGTTACGTTGAGATGTTCGGATACTCTGCATGATGACCCGACGGCCGACTACCTTCAAGATTTCCGTATGTTAGCGAAGATCCAGAAAAAGTACTACTGGCCCTGCATCACTGCTGACGCCAACCACAACATAACAACCTGCCAGACCCTAAACGACCGAAGGCACCACCAGCTAAGGCCAGCGAGGCTTCTGCAGCCTATCGAAAACACCTCAGTAGCCATGCCAGCAAATAGGCGTGGACCTACTGGAGTCGTTACCAACGTCTACTTTCGGAAACGAGTGGATCATCGCATCTATTGGCTACCTCACCCGCAATGTCAAGACAAGGACGCTGCTGAAGACAGCGCCATGGAGGCAGCAGGGCTCTTCGTCGAGAACATCGTCCAGTGTTGTAGTGCCAAAGAGGTCCTCATAATCGACAGAGGTACGACATTTACTGCTTACGTAACTACTTCGATCTTGACATACAGCCAGACAAGTCACCACTGGAAGACAGCGTACCACCCACAGATAAATGACCAAGCATAGCGGCTAAACAGGACCGTCACCTACATACTGGCCACGTGCGTCGACGTCGAACACAAAACATGTGGCGCGATCTACCGTATGTCACCTTCGCATAAAAGAAGGCAGTGCAGGCAACGCACAGATACCTCAATACATGTGTCTTCTGAAGGAAGCCGGCCGCGATGTACGACGCGACGCTTCCAAATGTTGCAGACGAAAAAAAAACCTCGACGTCACTTCAGCGCTCTGAAAAAGCTCGTGCACTCGCCTTCCTGCGCATAAAGAATCAGGAGACCACGGAGAGCCGCCGTTACAATCATGAATGAAACTTGGTGGAATACCCACCCGGTGAGTGCGTTTGTGTGTAGATGCCGATATGCCTGCTTGAACTCAGTGAAAAACTTTTGCGATGGTACTTAGGTACCTACAGGATAGTTTGACGTATCGGCACACTCGATTTAGAGATGGTCCCCTGCAGTATCACGAGCTCTCAACAGCAGCGTGCGTGACATAAAATTGTGCATGTCGTGCACCTCAAGCCATTTCATGCGCTAACTTGAGAACATGTACTATTGTTGTTTTCTGTTACTTTACTATTGTACTTCTATTAATTGTTGAAGCATTCAGACGATGCCTGTTTCAGATGGCGATAATGCGACATTTCTTCCTCGACTTTGTTATCGCCCGACTAGACTGCGTGTGATGTTCACCGCATACCAGAACTGCATTGTTCGAGAAGCTTCAGGATTGTAGTAGAGTAATATATTAAGATTGCGCGTGCAACGCGAATTTGGCTGATTATCGGTACAAACGCTCTTTCCTGTCTTTGTTCTTTCCTTCATAATTGCGTTTTAACTACGTCCAGATTTCCCTGTTCCTATATTATGTTATGCCTAGCAACACCCAAGTTTCAACGTCAAGTGGGCTGGTAACAATAACGCTGAAATATTCAATAGCGCATGTATATATGCCGACACGCTTCAACCACTTGTCACCTGAAAGATGGACGATGCTCTGTTCGTGACTATCAGAGCCGGTGTATATCGCTGCAATCTCAGTTTTCGTTTACCGGTCACAAGTTTAGTCAAATGAACAGTTTCAGCTTAGACATGCAGTCTGATCCCTTCGTTCATGTCTGAACTACCAGACAACATATGCGATGATATCATAAACGTGCATGAAGTGCGGCAACTGGGGTATATGCTCTTTTAATTTTCTGTAGTGGCAGCACTCCAAATAATCAGAAAGGCAATGTTTTGGACAGTCATTAGGACAATTCAATCAATTAAATTTTATTACTAGAGGTATGTGCTTATTATGAATAGGTGAACAGGAGTTCTTAACAAATAATGCATTCCAGCTTTGAGATACAGAAAAATTGATTTTCGTAATTTATGTGGCATATTGAAATTCAGCCAAATTAAAACGCACTGAAGAAATTGTGAAGGTATCGAACTTGACATTTTTTATCATGTG